>CAHIKZ030000083.1:860000-960000 GCA_903632075.3 Acanthosepion pharaonis | reverse complement strand
ATATATATATATATATATATATATATATATATATATATATATAGGCACGGTGGAGTAATGGATAGAGGCTTGAATTGAGGAATCAGAGAGCCGAGTTTGAATTCCATTCGAATCCATTGCATTCACTTACGTGCTAATACCATTGGTGTTAATCATCTTCTTCTACCTCCAGCTATGGGCAAATAGCAAGACAGACTGGGTTCTATAGCCTTGGATGGCAACTGATCTACCGCAGAAAGGGAAAAATATGCCTCGCCAGTCATGCATCGAAAGATACATGATCGCCTAAGCGTGTATCACGCACGGCACATAACTGACTTAGGAAGCACGGAGTAATGCATAGCGGCTCGTGTTGAAGAATCCATTCGAATCCAGTTACATTCACTTACGTGCCAATACCCTTGGGAAAGGTGTGAATCCTCTTCTTCTCCAGCTATGGGTAAATAGCAGGACAGACTGGGTTGTATAGACTTGGATGGCAACTGGTCAAGGAGAAGGACAACTCTGAATTCAAAACCTGCGGAGGGTCGTTTGGGAACCTTGTGGTATTCGGTGCACCAGGTCTCTGTATTCGTCCCTTCAAAAAAATGTGTGGATGGTCCTGCACATTCACCACTATAATCAAATCTCATCTGCCGGTGTTCTGGTAACTGACCTGCTTGACCTTCATACGTCGAATCTCGACGGGAGAGTCGATTATATATATATATATATATATATATATATATATATATATATATATATATATATATATATATAGTCGAGTGGTTAGAACGTTTGCTTTCTGACCAGGAAACTCGGCTTCGAATTTCGCCAGGGTCGATTTCAAATGCTTGTAAAACCAGACCACGGGTTGACCCAAGCTTTATGAGTGAACTTATTCCGTCGATATATTAGCACGAAATCACGAGACATCGTGGCCGAGGACTTAGGTGTGCTGGCCTTGTTCAGATTGTCGATCACGCAAAATGCACGCTTCTCTCCCAGAAATTGTAGCTAAGGTCTGCTGAGTATAGTTACAGTATAAGTCACATGTGGGTTCTGTGGTTGTTGAATAAACACAAGTGTCCTTGAGCGAGCGTCTGAATTAGGGATTGGCTTGCTGCCCTAGTAGATGGGTATCCACAAATACGAGTGGCCAGCTATTACATATATATATATATATATATATATATATATATATATATATATATAAAAATTTAACCTTTAAAAAAAGGCAGTATTTATAGAGGTAAAAGACAATAGGAAAACTGCATTATTAGTGGACGCGTTTCGTCCAATGTAGACTTTTTCAAGGCAAAAACAAAATGAATTTATTAAAAGAAAGTAACTATTAACAACAAAACAAAATGCCCTTAGAAATTTAGAATTTAGAAAACACTATTGTATTCATATTGCTAACTGAAAATTACGTCAAGTCCTGTCACGTGTGTAAATATTTTTTTTTATTGTTGTGTTTACTGATTTAACCATTTTCTTTTGATTTCTTGATACAGTTATGTACGTTTGCTTGGAAGAGTAGTAATTCTGGTAGGAAAGGTGATATAGGGAAAAATCCTGGGCGTAAATTAATATTTGGATAATATTCAATGACGGTACTCTCGAGGATTTTTCTTCTGAGTAAGTTATTTCCTTTTTATCAGTGTAGCATTTTCAAAATCAATATTCTGGTTGAATTTATTAATATATATATATATATATATATATATATATATATATATATATATATATTAGTATTTTTAAATGTTATATTTAATGAATACGTTTGTTGGGGTAGACATCCTTGCTTTTTGAAAAAGTTTAAAATTACGTCAATTGGCCTGTGAATTAGAGTCTTAATAAAGAAAATATGCAACCCGACAAAGATTGAACCTGCATCCCACTTGATGAAGACACCAGTAAACATAAACTTTAATGTAATAATGTCGGATTATGTACGAAATCCATTGATTCCTTATATAGGTATTTCAACCCAGGAAGACAACGCATGCAAGGCAAGCAGTCTTGGCAATTAGAGATAGCATGAGATACCAAGCAATAATAATTTAATTCTCTAAGAAATCTACCGAATATTGGCCTTAAAGGCATCCATAAAACTCTGAGTTAAGTGAATGTTTTATTCTGTTAATAATATGGGACAAATAACTAACTGATATGAATTTGTAAGCTATGTATTAGAGTTTCGAAAAGCCATTCTGATCTTAACTGATCTTAAGAGCCATTGCAAAGTGCATGAGGTTGACAGGCGTCACACATACCCACACGATATATATATATATATATATATATATATATATATATATATATATATATATATATATATATGTGTGTGTGTGTGTGTGTGTGTGTGTATATTCAGTTTGATTTACACTATCGGAACACTAGAACCTCCAAAAGGTCGAATTTTCTATAGAAATGAAAAGCTTTTCTGATTCAACAGCCATTGCGAAGCCCATGATGTTGACAGTTGCTACACACACACACACACAATATATATATATATATATATATATATATATATAGAGAGAGAGAGAGAGAGAGAGAGAAAGAGAGGGAGAGAGAGACAGAGAGAGGAGAGGAGGATTTCCCTTAGGTCTGCACTTATCGAAAACTATAACCTACGAAACCTCGAATTCCCGACAAAAGCAATGTCCTGCGAGATATACGTCATCAAAGGAACTCCACAGCTTCCGTCATTTGAATATCTGTTTATTCTTATGACAACCGTTGTGACAGGACTGGACTATTTTCCCGTTCCCATGGTGATGGCTTTATATTCTATGTTGATGTTCTTCTAAACTCATTGCCCCAGAAAATGATATGGCGTCAAGTCTGCCCGACCATTTTGTTTATAGCTGGGTGAGGTATGTTCATGCCTTTGTCAAGGCCACTCGAGCAAAGCCGGAGATTTTGAAATTATAGTACGATAGGTGAATATATACTTCTAAATGTGTACGTGTTTTATTGGTTCTTCGAGCTGTCGACAGACAATTGTGTAGTGACAGAGGTAGACAAATAATGAACATAGATAGATAGATAGATAGATAGATAGATAGATAGATAGATAGATAACAAGGGGAGAATGATAGATACACAGATTATGAAGAGGCTGAGATAGATAGATAGATAGATAGATAGATAGATAGATAGATAGATAGATAGATTATGAACAGAAATAGATAGATATATACATTATGAACAGGATGATAGATAGATAGATAGATAGATAGATAGATAGATAGATAGATAGATAAGTAGAGAATGAACAGGTTGATATAGATAGATAGATAGATAGATAGATAGATAGATAGATTATGAACAGAAAGAGATGATATATATATATATATATATATATATATATATAGAGAGAGAGAGAGAGAGATAGAGAGAGAGATAGGTAGATAGATAGATATGCATGTGCCAGCAGATGTAGCAAGTAAGAAAGAAAGGAAGAAAGAAAATATAGATAGATAGATAGATAGATAGATAGATGCGATCAGACACACACACACACACACACATATATATATATATATATATATATATATATATATATATATATATATATATAAATGCACATGAATATCTGCATACATACCTGTTTGCAGTTCATAAGTACATACCCTTTAAGTCTCCGCTCATCTATCATTTCCTGATGACAGCTACTGATATCAACTTACCCCGAAGCTCACCACTCATTTGGCCCGACTGCAACACCCAGTCGCTCGACCCCTTGTTGCGCGCTTTCAACTTCAAACTCAGACTCTTTATCTTATGAACATACAGAAACGGAAACAAAAAAAAAGTCAACGAAACTAATTAATCTTCCCTCCTTGAAACATCGCCACCGTCCACACCTCACGCTTTTATCTCGGATCCTTTCTTTTTCTTCTAATTTGCCTTTCACAACAGTTCAATCGTCTTTTCCAAAGGCCGACATTTTTAGCGGTCTGAGCATGCGCAGTTCATCAAACCCTGTCGGCTGACTTGCCGCATTTTCCCAGTTACTGTCGAAACCGACGGAATAACAAGATTAGGCCTGGTTAAACGAATACGGACAAGAAGAGGAAGGATTAGTTTGACAACTGATAAGTTGGAAATGGTTAATGAGCGGGGCACTACAGCACATACAAACAATCCACCATGTGAACAAGTAAACCGTGCAAACGTACGGCAAAATAACCATGACAAACAAACATTAGCGGGCATGCAAAGATTTCACAAAGAATACTACTCGAAACGGTTAGGACCAAAGCTCCGTACTACATTTCGTACGAGCGAGTTTTTCAAATTATTTAAATGCACACACACACACACACACACACACACACACACACATATATATATATATATATATATATATATATATATATATATATGCATATTTGTATAAATATATATATATGTATATAAATATATATATATATATATAATTATATATGAATATATATATAAATATATATCATATATATAAATATAATATATATATATATAAATATACATATATAATAGATATTTATATATATAAATATATATATACATATATATATATAAAATGTATATATATAATATATATATAAATATATATATATATATATATATATATATATATATATATATATATAAATATAAATATAGGTAACTATACTCGTTTCGAAAAACCTTCGAATTTTTGATTTAAAAAAAGAAAGAGCTAGAAACATGAAAGTCTGTCGAAAAAATCGCACAGATACAGGTCTGAAGCCCAAAGAAAAAACCCCGACACGAGTAAACAACTAACTAAAAAGTGTTCAATACAACCGTAGAGCAGACATAAATAAACCTAGTGAGCCAGACAAACCTACTCAGGTTTCACCTAAGCGGATCGTCAGGTATATATATATATATATATATATATATATATATATATATATATATATATATATATGCGTAAACTTTGGTATCATGTTTTCATTGAGACATGTTCCGTTGAATAATTTATACATATTCTATTTAATTATTTTTTTAATTTATTTTTCGAGTTGTCTTCGAAAATAATGTTTATTTGTCTTGCAATAAACAATACCCTGATGATGACATTGTGCTATATCGAAAGTACTCGGAATAAAAGAAATTTGTATCAACACGGCGATTTTCTCTCGTCATTCAATAACGACACCAACAAGCTTGATCGCGAATATGAAAGAATCTAATTGAAAATAAGTAGACAGAACATGTCGAAATTATTCAATGAAATATGCCTCAGTATATATATATATATATATATATATATATATATATATATATATATATATATATGTTTGTATTTAGGCATCAATCCTTCTTTCATGCACATTTCATTACATACGACAGACAAGGTGCTTTTTTTTAGTTTTTTATACAAAACTGTCTGAATGTTCCCTTTATCCGAGCGCTTTCGGCTATGCATTTAGCCATTTTCAAGGATTAAATTTGTTAACTGTTAAATAAGAAATAGTTTGTCGCAGGTAAACAAATTATTACCTCATTTAAATGTTAAAATGAAGGGGGGAAACTACCTATCTACACCTGAAGAGGAACGATTATAGATTCGAAACCTGAAAGTTTTTGTGTGTGCAGAGATGTAAAATGTTTTTTCATTATTCGGACTATTGTCCTCATCTTTGTCGCAATATTTATAACAACATTTCGGCCGTTGTACGCTGCGGCCTTCTTCAGATGGTTGGAATTTCGAACTGGACCCTTTATTTCTCTCACTGGGGTAGAACTGTTCTAGTCCCACATGCCATGTTTAATGGATGTCAGTTATCAGTTATCTCCTGTTAATTTCCCTCTGAAAGTTCTCCACTGCCTTAACCGGGTATTGAACTCACACTCTTTGGGTCCTGTCACTAACCAACGCCTTTATCCATTGTGCCATGTGTCCTTGAGGCCATATGGGCATGAATTTCTAGGTATTATTAACCTAATGTCTTCAGCAACCATTTTTACCAGTGCTCATATTGCTGTTATCATTGCATGTTGTACCAGAGCTCATATTGCAACTTTGTTATCATTGCTTTTCTCTGGCACTCCTTATTACTGGTTCCCATATTGTCAGGCCGCCCTTTAAGGTAAGGCTTCAAGAACACCAGAATGCTGTAACACGAAGGGAAGTAGAAAGATCAGGCGTGGCTGACCACATATGGAGAGAGAAGGGAGATCACCGCCCTATGTGGGATCATGTTGAGATCATAAACAAGGAAAACCATTGGAAAATTCTAGCAACACAAAAATCTCCTGAGCCGACCAAGCATAGAAATAAATACAATATAGGAACCAGTAATAAGGAGTGCCAGAGAAAAGCAATGATAACAACAAAGTTGCTATATGAGCTCTGGTAAAAACATGAAATGATAACAGGAAAAATTGCAATATGAGCACTGGTAAAAATGGTTGCTGAAGATATTAGGTTTATAATACCCAGAAATTCATACCCAGATGGCCTAGTGGATGAAGGTGTTGGTTAGATCCAGTGACAGACCCAAAGAGTGTGAGTTCAATACCCGGAGAACTTTCAGAGGGAAATTAGCAGGAGATAACTGATAACTGACATCCATTAAACATGGCACGTGGAACTAGAACAGTCTACCCCAGTGAGCGAAATAAAGGGTTCAGTTCGAAATTCCAACCATCTGAAGAAGGCCGCAGCGTACAACGGCCGAAACGTTGTGATAAATATTGCGACGATAGTCCGAATAATGTACATAATACCTCATCTCAGAAATATAGACAGACTCAAAATGTTTTTATTGTAAAAATGGTTGTTATCTGTTATAATAAAAATATTATTTTGCTCTACTTTGTATTGAGCACTTAAAAAAAACAAAAAAAAATAAATGCTAAGAACTGTGAATTCTTAATCTGTCTTTTTTTTTCTCTGTATTTGTATACATACATACATATATATATATATATATATATATATATATATATATATATATATATATATATAACATCACAGACGACAGGCTGTTTCATGCAAGACGGAATCGTGGTGGCCTGACGATGGCGTCAAGCATGAAACAGACTGTCGCGTCTAAGTGTAGACTTCTATGTTCACTTTTCTATTTACACACGCTCTATCTCTGATATTGAGCACTTTATCCTATAAATATAGCACACCTTAAGATTATATTTCTTTACATATATATATATATATATATATATATATATATATATAAAGCGTGTTTCAATAACTTGGACCGATTTTTTTTCATTCGGATTTGGCGGATATTTGAGCGATATTATTTTTTTCACACATAATTGCCATGACTTAAATAGCATCATCCAGCTGAGAAATAAATAAATTTTCACCAATAACACTGGTTTATTTACTGCTGACTTTGATCCGTCTATATGAAACACCCTAATATATAATCCGTCTTAATGAAACACCGTATATATATATATATATATATATATATATATATATGCGCTATTTTTTTTTGCAACGCCATTTTTCACAATGTTTATTAGTTTTATTAATATTACCTTTTCTTTTGCTTCAAGTCTACTTACACAATACTTTTATAATGTTTTTTCACTTCTTGATGCTGACATCTTTAGTTAAACACTGTTAAAAATGGCTTCCGGCCCAATAGCGCGCAAGTGAAATATTGCATGCTCATCACTCCGTTGCTAAGTAAGCTACCAAGATAATTTTGATACCATTTTTAAACCTTTTTTGTAATGTAATATATATATATATATATATATATATATATATATATATATATATATATATATATATTGTGTGTGTGCGTTACTTTGCCAACAAAGTAAACAACTCCCTGTTCACCTCAAACAGGTGTACCAATTAAAATTTCGTTTATCGTGATAAGAAATTAATGTCTGGTAGTTAAAGACAAATCATTAGTCGCTTAAAAATTATTTTGTTTAGAGTTTTGGTTACGAAAATAAATCTAGCTGACATAGACTCGGAAATGTATCAACGAATAACGTGCATTTCATAAGTAGGTAACTGAACCTTGCATAATCAGTGTCGTAATTGGTAGGGGTACACATCGGTTAAAGAAAAGGCAAAAAAAGGCCAAAATTGAATGCGGGTTTGTTTCTTAACGACACACACATATTTTTTTTAGTGGGGCTTCTCGATCTCTAGGCCGGTTGCCATTAATTTCTCTTTTTAAAACAAAAGGCTTCCCAGCGCAAATGCGCGTGCATACTAAAATAATGTTATGTATGTATATGTGTATATATATGTATACGTATTTGTGTGTATATGTATATATGTATATATATATATATATATATATATATATATATATGGATATATATATATATATATATATATATATATATATATATATATGTGTGTATGTGTATGTATGTATATGTATGTATGTTAGTGTTTATGTATGTATGTGTATATGTGTGAATATATATGTGTGTGTATGTGTGTATGCGGATGGATGTGTGTGTGTATATATATGCATGTATGTGTGTATGTATTTTGTATATTTTTATATTTTTGATTTTATATATATATGTGTATATATATGTATGTATATGTGTGTGTGTGTGTGTGTATGTATATATGTATAGTATATATATATATATGTATATATGTATATATGTATATATATATATATATATATGTATTTGTGTATGTGTGTATGTGTATGGATGTGTATGTGTGCATATGTATGTGCGTATATGTATATGTGTATGTATATATATATATATATATATATATATATATATACATGTGTGTGTATCTGTGTATAGATGGGTATATGCATGTGTGCATGTGTATGTATGTATATGTATGTGAAAAATGTGTGTATATGGATATACATGAATATGTGTATGTGTAGATATGTGAATATATTTTTTTATGTATGTACATGGGTATATATTTGTGTGTATGTGGGTAAACGCCTATGTGTATATACGTGTATATGTTATTGTGTATGTGTGTATTCGCATGTGTTTTTGAACATAAAAATATAGGTTCTTGCTGGATTAGATAATTGTTATATTTATTTTTTATGTTTATATTTGATTTGTAACCTGTAGTCGATATTAATTTTGTTAAATTTTCTCAATTACAAAGCGGCCCTTTAAGTAAACGCAATTTCACTTTCCTTCGTCCCATCTCTCTCCCCCACCTCGTCTTTCCCTCCCTCTTATTCTAACATTAGATTGTCTATGGTGTGTGTATGTCACCACGAAATGTATCTTTATACATCCGACAACATTCATTTTTTTTCTCTTACTTAAACCCCTTCTACTCACCTCTCCTAAAATTCTCTCTGTTAAGGTTTAATCTCCTCCTTCTCTAGACTCTCTCTAAATTCTGTTTTTATTTCCGGAGTTGTTTTTTCTGTTTTCTTTTTTGAATTTGTAGGTCTGATGAATTGATCGTATTTACGATTCCAATGGAATAAATTATGACCATGGAATATTAGTGTTTAAGCCTTTTATTATATCCTTACTCTGTCCTAGACATTGAGTTCTACCTGGATTCTATCCTCTTGAATTTTTATTCTAAAATATACATGTATAGGTATTTATATATTTCGCATACGTATGTATATTTACCACTAATATTATATATATATATATATATATATATATATATATATATATATATATATATATATATATGAAATAAATCCTAAAGAGCCATGAACCTACCTAGGTTTCAGCAAAAACGGAACTTCAGTGTAAGCTGGTCAGCCTACCCTGAAGATCCGTTTAGGTGAAACCTAGTTAGGTTGTTCCTGGCTCTTGAGGCTTTATTTCATTTATCCGAACTCTACTTAGGGTATTGAGCACTCTACATTTTAACTTTATTATTCGCTCTGGGTTTTTTACTTTGGACTAAAGACTTAAGGCACTGCACGATTTGTTTCGCCCTGTTCGGAAGTTTCTAGTTCTAGTTCCAATTTTTTTCCTCGGGTACCAATATATATATATATATATATATATATATATATATATATATGATATTCGAAAATTATAACATATATATGTTATAAAATCACTAGAAAAGTAGCTATTTCATTTTAACACTTCTGGTGTCTTATCAAGTGATGTTGTTGAATGTTGAATGTAGAATAAAGAGTTTTAAAAGGTTCAAATCAACCAAACTCCTCCCGCTAGGGGAAACGCTGTTACATAAGCTGCAATGACCAATAAAAATACAAGTATATAAAAATTCAAAAAACTTGACAACGAACCTATGAATACACTATAAGAACGTTGGCGCGGACATGTGCAATCTTTGAATAGTAGTAATTATATGTACAAGACTACATTATCCATGTATTTTTGGAGTTTAATGGAGAAAAACACCTACTGTTAAATGGAAATTAATCAAGAGAGCTTGAACATGTAATTCTTGTTATTTATGTCTTAACGAAAAATTTAAAATCATTAGATTTAAAGACAATACCCATCTCTAAATAAAAGAAATGAACTCTCTGTTAACTGTAAACACAGCTATAAATTTAAGTTACTATAGGGGTAGTAATATTTTTGAAGATAAGTTTATGTTACTGTAAGTTTAGTATGTTATTACTTTTATTATCTGATAATGCCCCTATCGATGTAAATATATGTATGTATACGTATATTATGTTGTTTGTGTCTGCACATATGTGTATATATTTATTGGTAGATGTATATATATGTATGTGAATTTTTATAAATATATATATGTGTGTGAGAGTGTATATATTTGTATTTGCATGAACTTGTACATGTGAGTATATGCTTATGTGTATGTGTGTAGATATATATATCAATATGTATAGTTGAATATGTGTATGTTTGCGTGTATGCATTTATGTATGAATATATTTTTACTCTGATATTGATCACTTTATCCCATAAATATAGCACATCTTAAGACTATATTTCTTCATATATATATATATATATATATATATATATATCAAAGTGTAGGAGAACAAACAGTAAGATTACAGCGTTCAAAATATTAATTTAAAAATAGTGCTCAATACACAAAGTAGAGCCGTAAATATTTATATGCAGTGTTACATTAGAACAGGCACATATCCGCTACAAAATTGTACATTTTTGTTTCAACGTCAAAAACTTTTACTTTGCCTGTATCTAGCTGCAAATTATTTTTACTTGAAAGCCCTACTTAACCAACCTTGGAGACCATTGAAGTTCAAATTCTACATTCTAACGAAATTCTAGGACCAGATTTTATCTCCCCTTAGCACTTATCACCTCATCTCCTTCCCCTAGCGTCTTTCTTTCTTTTCCCTTCCTCCTTTTTTCCTTTCCTTTTCGTCCACCCACGACTACTTAATGCATTAGATTCCCTTCCATCTCTACACGTAAATTCTAGAAGACATTATATGAAAATTTCTAAAGAACGGAAGTGGGGGATAATCCCTTCGATAACTGTATTTCTGAATAAACATTTTTTAGTAACACCGTAATTTCCCACCTGATGAGACGTCTAAAAAGTTTTCTCTTTTTTTGACGTCGAAACAAAAATGAGCAATTTTGTAGTGGATATGTGCATGTTCTAATATAGCACTACATAAGGTATATATATATATATATATATATATATATATATATATATATATTAATGTATATCTTTGTATATATTTTTGTATATGGGTATATCTCAGTGTTTTGAAACGTATTATCTATGCAAACTATAATCTACTGGTTTTAAATTGCTTGTCGACTTCATAATCAACAGTTGTGTTTTGTTACATTTTATTCTTGTATGGACTTTATAGTCCTTTATTGTCATTTGGATAATATTGTTAGTATATGTTTAGGTTTATGTATGTATATGTGCATGAATACACACACACACACACACACACACACACACACACACACATATATATATATATATATATATATGTGTGTGCGTGTGTGTGTTTATTTATATGTAATTATGTGTTTATGTATATATATGTGTGTGTGTGTGTGTATATGTGTGTATATATGTAAGTATGTATATGTATATGTGTGTCTATGTGTGTGTATATATATCTGTATGAATTATATTTATTTTATTTTTTATGTTGCTGTGTGGGTTAATATATTTATATTTATTTCTATGTGTGTGTATATATGCATATGCGTATATGTGTATGTGTGTATGTATGTATATGTGTGTATATAGGTATATATATATATATATGTGTGTGTGTGTGTGTATGTGTATGTATATGTATGTGCGTAGGTATACATTTGTATGTTTCTGTTAGTAGTGATGAATGTGTGTACACATACGTATGTATGTATTTTTTTACATATCGTTACATATTTGTACTCGTGTATGTGTACTCATGTGTATATAAGTATATATGTGGCATTTATATATATATTTGTGTATTTATGAGTTTTCTTTTTTATATATTAGATAGTGCTATTTTTAAGTGTTACATTTTGCCTAGACATTTGAATTTGGTGTTTTCTTATGTGTATGTATGCGTATATATTTAATTTTCTATGCATTTATCTTTTTTTTCTTTACGCTTTTCCTTGACGAATATTGATTTTTCTATTCTACTCATATTAAATTTTATCTATTCAACCATTTTTATCTATATATCTTTGCCCGTGTAAGTTATATTTTAATAGTACGTTTGAATTCGTTTAATAACACTTTCAAATTTGAATATTTTTTGGTGTGTATATGTGTGTGTCTTTATCAATGTATGCGTGTGTAATCGCTTATATATGCCTTTTATTGTATGTATATGTTGTCAGTTTTGTTAAGGGTCGTGAACACCTATTTCCTGTTTCGTACGCTTTTTTTTGCGTGTTTATATATCTAAATATGTCTATGTGTTTGTGTATTATCATCTGATTGTGTATGTATTATCTTTTGCAAGATTTCACCCTCCCCTGCCCATATCATCACTTCAAATGTATCTAAGTTGTAACGAAGTTTAGAACAACATTAGATTTTAACGTTTATTCTAACTGAATTTTTGGCTTAAATAGATAACAAAATATACGAATTTTTTCCTCATTTTCTTCTTTAAATAATTTTATAATTATTTAACTTAATACAGAATAAAGTTAAAATTTAAAATTTTAATTTTCAATTTCATAGAAAAAATTTATGTTAATTAGTTAGAATGATTTCTATTTTAGTCTAATCGTAATTAAAGCATTAATTATTATAACCAAGGTTCGTTATCAAGGTTTTGAATTCTCATATACTTGTATTTTGATTGGTCCTTCCAGCTTATGTAACAGCGTTTCCCCTAGCGAGGGGGTGTTTGATTGTTTTGAACCTTTTAAAATCCTTTATTATACATTCAACACCATCACTTGATAAGACACCAGAAATGTTGAAACAAAATGGCTATTTTGTAGTGACTTTATAACATATTTATGTTATCATTTTCGAATAAATTATATTTGCTCTGCTCTGTATTGAGCACTCTTTTAAGAATAGTATTTTTTGGTTATTGGAATTTATTCCGTATACACCGATCCTATACTTGGAAATACATATATATATATATATATATATATATATATATATATATATATATATATAAAGACATTTTTATGTTTATACATTCTTTTTATAGATACAAATATTTAAGTAAATGCTCTGTTCATAATAAACAGCATTAAACAACATTTACCGGCCTGAATGTCCGAGAAATTTTCACAGAAAATATTCGTCCTCCGACAGGATGCGAACCTGTATCCTATATTTAGCTTGACGTGCCTTTACCAATTTGGCCATAGAGGAGGGTTCGGTTAGCAAGGTCGAATTTACTGTATTTAAACTTCAATCTTCCATGAATCTCTCACGTTCATTCATGTCTACTCATGGCGTATCAAATGTAAACAAATGACGTCACACATTATGAAATGGACAAAGTCCGACAATTATTTTAAGACACTCAGGCCGGTAAATGTTGTTTAATACCGTTTATTATAAACAGAGCATATTTGTATCTAAATCTGTTACGAAAAAAGAACTAAACAAAATGAACACAAAGCGATCAGCTTTAAAAAAGGACTTGTAACTGGAAAAACCGAATGAAAAAAGAATGTTAACAACAAATACTTTTTCACACCCAACCCAGTTCTGCGGAATCAGAATCAACGTTGAGTTTAAGCAAGCGAATGAGCCAATTGGAGTAAAGTGCAATGCAGATTTAAATTTTTCCCACTTGTGACGAATGCAGCTATTGATTTTTTTTTGCATACTAGCATGCTAGTTAACATTCGTGTCAGTCATCTGTTGGCTCTCACGCTGGCCAATAGAATATTCCTGCCTATTCTTGACAGCCAGCTATATGCTCTCTCTCTGGCCAGTAGAAAATGGCCGCAAACTACATGAAAATTGCCGTAGAAGCATGAAAAAATCGATTATTTCCACTATCGATGGGAGTTGGGAAATGCAAAGTCGGTTTTGGCCTTGCGGCTAACTTGGAGTATGTGCATGTAAATTTTGGTGCAAATCCGTCGAAAATTGCGGCCATGCATTCGTTACACACACACACACACACACACACACACACACAAATTCTGCCTTTTATAGATAGAGATAGGTGATATAAACAATCTCTAAAAAGGATAAGCTTGATATCTCTAGTTTTTTCTGGTCTTTGGAAAAATTATTTATTATTTGTTTTTCCCTATTAACGAGGAGGTTCCTCTGTGTGAGTTCGAATCTCATCCATGTCGCCCCTTTTGGGGTGTTAACTTTGTTCAAAATAGCCGAGAAGTAGGAAGGCCGTAGTTAGAGTATCGAAGAAAAAGAAGACTAGGTATGGGAAGCAAAAGCGAAGAGGTTTATTAAATACTCGCATATAGAACGGAAAAAACGTGAGTATTTCGACTACAACTCAAAACCTACTCTAATATGGCTACTTGCCATATTTAAACGTAGGAGCAGTCCATTGTCTCAATAGTAGGGAAGAACAGGTATTACGCTGAGTCCTACTTTACAAAAACTGATTTTCAATTCCTTCAAACTTCAAAATAACTTTTTTGCAGAGGTTTTAAAGGGCATGTTGTTAATGGTGAACACTACTTAGGAACTGTTGAAAAATTACTAAGCCTGAGCCATTCGAACTGGTAGTGTTATGGTCTGTTTAGAGTCCAGAAAAAGAGAGATACAGAAGACGAAGGTAGGTTGAACAAGTGTATTGAAATAATATATACATATACAAAGCAAGAGTATTAGGAATAAGCAGATAAAAATGTCAGTCCGAACGGTCAGGTTACACTACTAAACGACTGCCCATAGGATTTGGTTTCATTTAATTTTGTCTTACGGCATATCAACCTCAATGGGTTGTTTAATGCCGAAAACATTTTTAGGATAGATTCGTATGAATAGAATATGTATTCTTTGGTTTAGATTGGTTTGGTTTATTTTGTTTTACGGCATATCAACTTCAATGGGTTATTTAATGCCGACAACATTTTTAGGGTAGATTCGTATGAATAGAATATGTATTCTTTGCTTTAGATTGGTTTGGTTTATTTTGTTTTACGGCATATCAACCTCAATGGGTTATTTAATGCCGACAACATTTTTAGGATAGATTCGTATGAATAGAATATGTATACTTTGGTTTAGATTGGTTTGGTTTATTTTGTTTTACGGCATATCAACCTCAATGGGTTATTTAATGCCGACAACATTTTTAGGGTAGATTCGTACGAATAGAATATGTATTCTTTGGTTTAGATTGGTTTGGCTTATTTTATTTCACGGCATATCAACCTCAATGGGTTATTTAATGCCGACAACATTTTTAGGATAGATTCGTATGAATAGAATATGTATTCTTTGCTTTACATTGGTTTGGTTTATTTTGTTTTACGGCATATCAACCTCAATGGGTTATTTAATGCCGACAACATTTTTAGGATAGATTCGTATGAATAGAATATGTATTCTTTGCTTTAGATTGGTTTGGTTTATTTTATTTTACGGCATATCAACCCCAATGGGTTATTTAATGCCGACAATATTTTTAGGATAGATTCGTATGAATAGAATATGTATTCTTTGCTTTAGATTGGTTTGGTTTATTTTATTTTACGGCATATCAACCCCAATGGGTTATTTAATGCCGACAATATTTTTAGGGTAGATTCGTATGAATAGAATATGTATTCTTTGCTTTAGATTGGTTTGGTTTATTTTATTTTACGGCATATCAACCCCCAATGGGTTATTTAATGAATATGTATTCTTTTAAACAACATTTTTTAATGGTAGATTCGTATGAATAGAATATGTATTCTTTGCTTTAGATTGGTTTGGTTTATTTTATTTTACGGCATATCAACCCCTATGGGTTATTTAATGCCGAACAATATTTTTAGGGTAGATTCGTATGAATAGAATATGTATTCTTTTTTTAGATTGGTTTGGTTTATTTTATTTTATATCATATCAACCTCAATGGGTTATTTAATGCCGACAACATTTTTGGTTTAGGGTAGATTCGTATGAATAGAATATGTATTCTTTGGGTTTTTAATGCCGACACATTTTTAGGGTAGAGATTGGTTTGGTTTATTTTTGGTTTATTTTACGGCATATCAACCCCAATGGGTTATTTAATGCCGACAATATTTTTAGGGTAGATTCGTATGAATAGAATATGTATTCTTTGCTTTAGATTGGTTTGGTTTATTTTGTTTTACGGCATATCAACATCAATGGGTTATTTAATGCCGACAACATTTTTAGGGTAGATTCGTATGAATAGAATATGTATTCTTTGCTTTAGATTGGTTTGGTTTATTTTGTTTTACGGCATATTAACCGCAATGGGTTATTTAATGCCGACAACATTTTTAGGATAGATTCGTATGAATAGAATATGTATTCTTTGGTTTAGATTGGTTTGGTTTATTTTTGTTTTACGGCATATCAACCTCAATTGGTTATTTAATGCCGACAACATTTTTAGGATAGATTCAAAATGAATAGAATATGTATTCTTTGCTTTAGATTGGTTTGGTTTATTTTGTTTTACGGCATATCAACATCAACGGGTTATTTAATGCCGACAACATTTTAAGATAGATTCGTATGAATAGAATATGTATTCTTTTGCTTTAGATTGTTTTGGTTTATTTTATTTTTACGGCATATCAACCCCAATGGGTTATTTAATGCCGACAATATTTTAGGATAGATTCGTATGAATAGAATATGTATTCTTTGCTTTAGATTGGTTTGGTTTATTTTATTTTACGGCATATCAACCTCAATGGGTTATTTAATGCCGACAACATTGTTAGGGTAGATTCGTATGAATAGAATATGTATTCTTTGCTTTTTTTTTTGGTTTATTTTTGTTTTTTGTTTTACGGCATATCAACCGCAATGGGTTATTTAATGCCGACAACATTTTTAGGGTAGATTCGTATGAATAGAATATGTATTCTTTGTTTAGATTGGTTTGGTTTATTTTTGTTTTTTTGTTTTACGGCATATCAACCTCAATGGGTTATTTAATGCCGACAACATTTTTAGGATAGATTCGTATGAATAGAATATGTATTCTTTGTTTAGATTGGTTTGGTTTATTTTGTTTTACGGCATATCAACCTCAATGGGTTATTTAATGCCGACAACATTTTTAGGATAGATTCGTATGAATAGAATATGTATTCTTTGCTTTAGATTGGTTTGGTTTATTTTGTTTTACGGCATATCAACATCTATGGGTTATTTAATGCCGACAACATTTTTAGGATAGATTCGTATGAATAGAATATGTATTCTTTTGGTTTAGATTGGTTTGGTTTATTTTTTTTTTTACGGCATATCAACCTCAATGGGTTATTTAATGCCGACAACATTTTAGGGTAGATTCGTATGAATAGAATATGTATTCTTTGCTTTAGATTGGTTTGGTTTATTTTGTTTTTACGGCATATAAACCGCAATGGGTTATTTAATGCCGACAACATTTTTAGGGTAGATTCGTATGAATAGAATATGTATTCTTTGCTTTAGATTGGTTTGGTTTATTTTATTTCACGGCATATCAACCGCAATGGGTTATTTAATGCCGACAACATTTTTAGGGTAGATTCGTATGAATAGAATATGTATTCTTTGTTTAGATTGGTTTGGTTTATTTTGTTTTACGGCATATCAACCTCAATGGGTTATTTAATGCCGACAACATTTTTAGGGTAGATTCGTATGAATAGAATATGTATTCTTTGCTTTAGATTGGTTTGGTTTATTTTATTTCACGGCATATCAACCGCAATGGGTTATTTAATGCCGACAACATTTTTAGGGTAGATTCGTATGAATAGAATATGTATTCTTTGCTTTAGATTGGTTTGGTTTATTTTTGTTTACGGCATATCAACCTCAATGGGTTATTTAATGCCGACAACATTTTTAGGATAGATTCGTGAATGAATAGAATATGTATTCTTTGCTTTAGATTGGTTTGGTTTATTTTGGTTTACGGCATATCAACCTCAATGGGTTATTTAATGCCGAAAACATGTTTAGGATAGATTTGTATGAATAGAATGTGTATTCTTTGCTTTTGATTGGTTTGGTTTATTTTGTTTTACGGCATATCAACCTCAATGGGTTATTTAATGCCGACAACATTTTTAGGTAGATTCGTATGAATAGAAATATGTATTCTTTGGTTTAGATTGGTTTGGTTTATTTTGTTTTACGGCATATCAACCTCAATGGGTTATTTAATGCCGACAACATTTTTAGGGTAGATTCGTATGAATAGAATATGTATTCTTTGCTTTAGATTGGTTTGGTTTATTTTGTTTTACGGCATATCAACCTCAATGGGTTATTTAATGCCGACAACATTTTAGGGTAGATTCGTATGAATAGAATATGTATTCTTTGCTTTAGATTGGTTTGGTTTATTTTGTTTCACATATAAACATATCAACCGCAATGTGTTATGAATTAATGCCGACAACATTTTTAAGGGTAGATTCGTATGAATAGAATATGTATTCTTTGTTTAGATTGGTTTGGTTTATTTTGTTTTTTTTTAGGCATATCAACCGCAATGGGTTATTTAATGCCGACAACATTTTTAGGGTAGATTCGTATGAATAGAATATGTATTCTTTGCTTTAGATTGGTTTGGTTTATTTTATTTCACGGCATATCAACCGCAATGGGTTATTTAATGCCGACAACATTTTTAGGGTAGATTCGTATGAATAGAATATGTATTCTTTGGTTTAGATTGGTTTGGTTTATTTTGTTTTACGGCATATCAACCTCAATGTGTTATTTAATGCCGACAACATTTTTAGGATAGATTCGTATGAATAGAATATGTATTCTTTGGTTTAGATTGGTTTGGTTTATTTTGTTTTACGGCATATCAACCTCAATGGGTTATTTAATGCCGACAACATTTTTAGGGTAGATTCGTATGAATAGAATATGTATTCTTTGCTTTAGATTGGTTTGGTTTATTTTGTTTTACGGCATATCAACCTCAATGGTTTATTTAATGCCGACAACATTTTTAGGGTAGATTCGTATGAATAGAATATGTATTCTTTGCTTTAGATTGGTTTGGTTTATTTTGTTTTACGGCATATCAACCTCAATGGGTTATTTAATGCCGACAACATTTTTAGGTAGATTCTTATGAATAGAAATATGTATTCTTTGGTTTAGATTGGTTTGGTTTATTTTGTTTTACGGCATATCAACCTCAATGGGTTATTTCAAGCCGACAACATTTTTAGGTAGATTCGTATGAATAGAATATGTATTCTTTGCTTTAGATTGGTTTGGTTTATTTTATTTCACGGCATATCAACCGCAATGGGTTATTTAATGCCGACAACATTTTTTTAAAGTAGATTCGTATGAATAGAATATGTATTCTTTGCTTTAGATTGGTTTGGTTTATTTTATTTCACGGCATATCAACCGCAATGGGTTATTTAATGCCGACAACATTTTTAGGGTAGATTCGTATGAATAGAATATGTATTCTTTGGTTTAGATTGGTTTGGTTTATTTTGTTTTACGGCATATCAACCTCAATTGGTTATTTAATGCCGACAACATTTTTAGGGTAGATTCGTATGAATAGAATATGTATTCTTTGCTTTAGATTGGTTTGGTTTATTTTGTTTTACGGCATATCAACCTCAATGGGTTATTTAATGCCGACAACATTTTTAGGGTAGATTCGTATGAATAGAATATGTATTCTTTGCTTTAGATTGGTTTGGTTTATTTTATTTCACGGCATATCAACCGCAATGGGTTATTTAATGCTGACAACATTTTTAGGGTAGATTCGTATGAATAGAATATGTATTCTTTGTTTAGATTGGTTTGGTTTATTTTGTTTTACGGCATATCAACCTCAATGAGTTATTTAATGCCGACAACATTTTTAGGGTAGATTCGTATGAATAGAATATGTATTCTTTGCTTTAGATTGGTTTGGTTTATTTTGTTTTACGGCATATCAACCTCAATGGGTTATTTAATGCCGACAACATTTTTAGGGTAGATTCGTATGAATAGAATATGTATTCTTTGCTTTAGATTGGTTTGGTTTATTTTATTTCACGGCATATCAACCGCAATGGGTTATTTAATGCTGACAACATTTTTAGGGTAGATTCGTATGAATAGAATATGTATTCTTTGTTTAGATTGGTTTGGTTTATTTTATTTCACGGCATATCAACCTCAATTGGTTATTTAATGCCGACAACATTTTTAGGGTAGATTCGTATGAATAGAATATGTATTCTTTGCTTTAGATTGGTTTGGTTTATTTTATTTCACGGCATATCAACTCCAATGGGTTATTTAATGCCGACAACATTTTTAGGATAGATTCGTATGAATAGAATATGCATTCTTTGGTTTAGATTGGTTTGGTTTATTTTATTTTACGGCATATCAACCTCAATGGGTTATTTAATGCCGACAACATTTTTAGGGTAGATTCGTACGAATAGAATATGTATTCTTTGCTTTAGATTGGTTTGGTTTATTTTATTTCACGGCATATCAACCTCAATGGGTTATTTAATGCCGACAACATTTTTAGGGTAGATTCGTATGAATAGAATGTGTATTCTTTGCTTTAGATTGGTTTGGTTTATTTTGTTTTACAGCATATCAACCTCAATGGGTTATTTAATGCTGATAACATTTTTAGGATAGATTCGTATGAATAGAATATGTATTCTTTGCTTTAGATTGGTTTGGTTTATTTTGTTTTACGGCATATCAACATTAATGGTTTATTTAATTCCGACGAAATATTTTATTGCTGGTAATATTTTCTTTTGTCAAAAATCTGTTTCTGTTAATATTTTCCCTTCAAAATGCTATTACTGGTAATAATTTTTTTTCAAAAAAGTATTGCTGGTAATAGTTAACTATTTTCCCATAGCAGGGACCCTAACATGTGCTACCACCCTGGGTCAGGGCGGACTTGGGAACAACAAAAATTAAGAGGTGGTTCCACGTTTCTCAACACCTCCTGATCAGAGGCCTTGCTGCTGGACGTACTTTATCGTCTTACCCAGGACGGGACTGCCCTTAGGAAGTCTCGCAGTTAGTATTTATGACAGGAGGAAGAGTTCATTCTACTGTAGGAGGGTTTACCACAACATAGTGTTTCAACAAGATGGTGTACCATGTAACTTTGCTCTGCTTGGCCGCAGAGTGTTGTAAGCGTGTCGAGCTTTGTTGATTCCACACGTGTTTTCTTCATCTGTTCCCCCAACTTTACTGACGACGCTTCCCAGGTAGACAAATTTATCGACTTCCTTTGACACATTTCCGTTTCTTGATGTCAATCTTAATTGGGGCTTGCCTGGTTCTGTCCCATAGTTGGTCATTGGAGACGACTTCCGGCCACCTGACATTGAGGATGTTCCTGAGACATCGGTTGGTAAATGTCTAAAGTTTGTGGGTGTTAGTCTTGGTTACCCGCCAGGTTTCTGAGTCGTAAAGTAGGACCGATTTGACGTTGGTGTTGAAGATCCGGATCTTGTAAAGTGAGAGAGCTGTTGGCTTCCAGATTGGCCGCAGAGTGTTGTAAGCGTGTCGGGCTTTGTTGATTCGCCACTTGATGTCTTCATCTGTCCTCCTATCTTTACTGACGACGCTTCCCAGGTAGACAAACTTATCAACTTCCTTGATGTGTCGCCTTGAAGTGGTAGGGCAGCTTGCGTTTTCAGATTACACCAGAGCTATGTCGTCCGGAGCTTTGGCCCTTAACAGGTCCAACCAAGCTCAAAAGGTCAGTAGGGAAGGAGCCAGACGAAAGACACACCCTGGATCTCCAGGTTGGGGCTTGTGCAATAGGCTAACAACCTACTCACTTAAAAACTAGCTTGTTACAGAAACCTTAACGATATTATCAAAAAACGACATGGCCGAGGAATAGACCTCCAAAGCGGAGCGTATGACGCATGCTAGTGAAAATCTCCCAGGAAAGCTACCAGGTTCTGTGTTATGCTAACAACCTACTCACTTAAAAACTAGCTTGTTACAGAAACCTTAACGATATTATCAAAAAACGACAGAGCCGAGGAAAGAGTCCTCCAAACATTATCTACTGTCTTCTTTATTCCTTTATTTTTATTGTTTTAACTCTTTTTCTTTTCTTTTCACACTCAGTAACCCCCTTCTGTTTTAGTGTCTTCATTGCCTTGCTTGGGGTGACTTGATTAAAAAAAAAAAATTAATTTGCTATTCATTCATTGTTACCTCCAAAATCCAAGCACGACATGTTCGCGTTAATTAAAACGTATTAATTGGAATCATATGTTTTATTTTAAACTTTTTTTTTTTTTACACTTGATGTAGTTAGAATTACTTGATTGAAACCTTGAACAAGATTTTCATTCCCCAAGTCATTGAACCTGATGATGGATTTTTATTTTTTAACATTTTTAATTTCCCTTTAAGATTTATTTTAGCTTCTTCGGAATGGTGCGTTTGTACGCCATTGTTGTCGATATCTGTTTTTGTCTTTTTTTCTAGGTGCATGCACATTTGCATGTACGAATGATCCAGCTGCCATTTTTTTTTTTAATATTTTGGCCTTCCGCAATGGTATTTTGACAAAATGATTTTTGTTTTATTTTTTTTTATATTTTTATATTCTATATTAGTCAAATTGTTTATTCCGCCATGAGAACTTGAACTAAGTCCTTGAACAAGTTATTCCATGACTTCTTACAAATTATTAGGTTCTGTATATGACTATTTTTTTCTATTTTCACCTTCGGATTCCATCTTGTTTTTTTTTTTTATTTCTCTTTTGTATTTTCTTTTTCTTTTGTCTTACATCATTTTTCTTCATTCTTTCTTTTTCTTCGTGTCATTCTTTTCTCTCGCTCTTTCTTTCATTTTTTCCCTTCTTCTCTTTCTGGTTTTTCTTTTTCGTTTTCATTTCTAGCTGTTTTCTTTTCTTTCTTTCTTTCTTTTTTTTCTTTCTTTCTTTCTTTCTTTCTTTCTTCTCATATTTTGTTCTTCTTTCCTTCCTTACTTACTTCCTTCCTTCCTTCATTTCTTTCTCTCTCACTATCGTTCATTGTTTCTATCGTCCTTTCTTTTTATCTTTTTTCTTTTTTTTCTCGTTCTTTCTTTCTTCCTAACTTTTTCCTATCTTCTTTCTTTCTTTCTTTTTCCTATCTTTCTTTCTTTCTTTCTTACTTTCCTTTATTTTTTCTATTTTTCTTTCTCTTTTTCTTTCTTCCTAACTTTCTTCTTTCTTTCTTTCTTTCCTTTCTTCTTCCTATATTTCTTTCTCTCTTTCTTTCTTTTTTCCTATTTTTCTTTCTTCATATATTTCTTACTTTCTTTCTATCTCCCTTCCTTTCTTTCTTTCCTTCTTTCTTCCTATCTTTCTTTCTCTCTTTCTAACTTTTTCCTATCTTCTTTCTTTCTATATTTCTTTCTTTCTTCCTATATTTCCTTTTTCCTTTAGATCTTTCTTTCTTTCTTTCTCTCTTTCTTCCTAACTTTTTCCATCTTTCTGTCTTTCTTCCTATAATTCTTTCTTTTCTTCTTTATCAGTATTCTTCTTCATTCTCCTTCATTATTATTAATAAGAAGAAGAAAAAAATGTAAAAGAAACCAAAAAGAAAGAAATTTTGATGAAAAATATCTCTCAACGTTAACGGAACCCCCCTCCCCCATTGCAACTGTTTCTTTCTTCTTCCTCCCGTCCAACATGCAAGGACCATCGTGTAGCCAAAATGGCGGCAGTACCGAAAGTTTAAATGCTATTCATTAAGGCTCTATTATTTGAATATTCCTTGAAATGAAGAATGGAACTGGAAAAAATATCCACATATTAAACACTGCTAGTTTTCTCACTTGTTAATTGACTCATTCGATTGTTTTAGTGTTCTCTCATTCTTCTTCTTCTTCTTCTTCTTCTTCTTCTTCTTCTTCTTCTTCTTCTTCTTCTTCTTCTTCATATTATTATTATTATTATTATTTTTATTTTCTTTGATTTCTGGCGTTTACACATTTCTTTCCTTATTCCGCCCAGGGACCTAAGGTTAGAAATGGCATCATGACACTTTCCACTGACAAAAAAAAAAAAAAATACATAGATAAAGCCCTTCGTAAAGTGTGGGCTGTACTTGTAAGAACAATTTTTTGTATCTCCTTGAGGCATGGACTTCTAGGAATTCCTTCAATTAGTCTACTGCAATCTTTTCCAACCAGTCCAACTACAACAGGGATTGTTGATGTTCCCATATGCCATATTTTTGAGATTTCTATTTCAAGGTCCTTGTATTTTGACAGCTTTTTGAATATCTTCAAAGATACATTGCAGTCAGCAGGGACTGCCATATCAATAAGGAGGCACCGTTTTTGTTTGTGGTCTTTAATAACAATATCTGGGCGGTTGGCTTTGATTGTTCTGTCAGTGTGTATTGTGTAGTCCCATAGAATTGTAACAGGTCCTATCTCCGTAACCGTGACTGGGTGATGTTCATACCATTTCCTTTCAGTTTCCTTCCCGTAGAAGTTGCAGATTTTCCAGTGCAGATATTGGCTCACTCTGTCATGCCGGGTTTTACATTCAGTGGGTGCCAATATCGTGCAACCTGATACAAGATGATCAATCGTTTCTAGATATTTATCAGAGAATCTGCATTTTGGGCTAACACAATATTTTAGTATATGTGCTTGATAATTCCTAGTTAGCAAGCATTGGTCCTGTGCAGCAAGGATAAAACCTTCAGTTTCAGCTTTCAACCCTGCACTACGTAGCCACTGATGGGTACAGGTTTTGTCTACGTCAGCTTGTCTGGTACGGGCAGAGTATTGGCCATGAAGCGGTTTATCTTGCCATCGCTTCTGTATCTAGTCGGTTGCATTTGTCTTTGCTGTCTTTTTAAAAGTATTTTGCAGTTTCAGCCGGTGTATTGTGCTGTACTTGCATCTCTACGCCCATTTGAAACTCCATTTTGAATTTGTTGGCTTCTTTTATTACGGAGTAAAGACGCTTACTACTTTCATGTTCCTTGACGCATATTATTCTGTTTCTCCCCTACCTTAGTTCTTCAGTTAGAACGTATGCCACGCCCCGCTAATACCTATTAGATAATGGACTATTTAGTTTTCATCACGTTGAAAGACGGAAAAGACATATCAGAGACGCTACTTGGTTTCAGTGAGAAAATGAAAGAAAGAAAGAAAGAAGGGAAGGTAGAAGTGGCGATAACAGTCATGTGTTTAACGACTGTTTCAGTGAAATGCAAAGTGTTGTCAATTTCGAATCTTTTCATTTGTACCCCCTTACTTCTTAAAATAACGACCAGCATTATGATATTGCCACGTACAACACAGTCAAATGTGTGCGATATATAGAGACCAGTTTTGTTCAATGCAGCAGATAATCTTGCAGGTGGGACCCATTTCGAAATACCTTCAGGCCGGTTGAGCTAATCTAGACTAAAATGATCCCCGACTGAGGGCTTTCTCACGTATCTAGGTGTGGCTCCTAAGTCGCTGTTGAATGTTTCATGTTTTTAAAACTTTGAGAAAAGAATTCCCTTCCCCCGGACATGATGCTCACCTGCTACGCCTGTTCACGAGCCGAGATGCACAATGCGTCCGGCTCTCGTGGGTAAGATCAGGCAACGTACCTTACGCCATTACCTCAGATAAACAATATACCATTCCTGTTTGAAAGCGAGGTAGAGGGGAGAATCTGTATGCCAAAAATCCCTCTTTGGTTTAGGGAAGCGAAAGAAAAAGAAAGAGAGAAAGAAAGAAAGAAAGAAAGTGAACATAGAGGAGGCTATTTAATCTCTGCTTCAGTGAAATGGATGTGTTTAACTTCAGCCTCAGTGAAATGGATGTGTTTAACTTCTGCATCAATGAAATAGATGCGTTTAACCTCTGCTTCAGCGAAATGGATGTGTTTAACCACTGCTTCAGTGAAATGGATGCGTTTAACCACTGCTTCAGTGAAATGATGCGTTTAACCACTGCTTCAGTGAAATGGATGTATTTAACCACTGCTTCAGTGAAATGGATGCGTTTAACCACTGCTTCAGTGAAATGGATGCGTTTAACCACTGCTTCAGTGAAATGGATGCATTTAAATTGTCTTTTTTAGATACGGACGAATAAACACGTCCAGAACATAACGTTCAAAACCCAGCTAAAGACGTGTTTATACGTCGATCTTGATTCTTTTCATGCTCTTCTGAACTTGTAACGAGTTCACTTGTCAACTTATACGTCTTGTAGAGGTGCTAGCCAACATTTCGGGTACTTTGAGGTGCCTCAGTTTCTTAGTTACTATATTAAAAACAAATAAAAAATATCGTCTGAAAATGAAACGTTTTTCCCAAAATAATTGGCGAGGAAGGGGTTAATATTTAATAATGCTCTCAAGGGGCTACATTTTTCTTTTTCCATTTTTTTTTAAAATGATTTTCACCCTGAACAAGGCCCAAGAGCCACTCTAGGCAGAGGATTACAGAGTAAGAGACACCGCCTCAAGCATTGTGATAATGCCCCTCATTCGCAAGCGGTCCACCTGAAGAGAAAGATATGGTAAAGAGTTTTGAAACTCAATCCTAAACATGAAACAATGGATAAACCTCTACTCCAGTTCAAAAAACTGGGAGAGTATGAACCGGGCGATTAGTTTATTCAGTTATTAATTGAAGAACTCTGATCTATCTTTCTTTCTTTTTATGTGCCATGTCCTTTCAGGACGTAGGCGATCATGGCTCTCCACCTCCCTCTATCCCTTGCAACTCTCAACAAGTTCCTTCCCTCTGCTTCCTCCCCAAGACCACGTTCTGTCATCCATTAGCTTAAGTCCGCCAGGTATGTGATGCATTGTTTTCCCTTGTCTCTCTTTTCCTCTATTTGATCCGTGAGTATCAGATTCTCCAGGCCCTCCTTCCTCATTATGTTTCCCAGAAACTTCAGCTGTCTCTTTCTGATATTAAGAGGCATGTGCGTAAGTCCCGTCGAATCGTTAAATGCCTAAGTTCGTCGAAGGCCTTCGTTTGCCGTAGGCGGACGTGCGTCGTGCCTGGACAGTGGTCATGGGACCACTAGCTCAAAGTAGTGCCTAAGTACGTAGTGCCTAAATCGTCGATGGCCTTCGTTTGCCGTAGCCGGACTCCCGTAATGCGCCTTACGAGGCATGTGCGTAAGTCCCGTCGAATCGTTAAATGCCTAAGTTCCTCTTCTTCTTGTTTGTAACCTAAGACCTCATCGTTGCTCACTCCCCGTAATGCGCTCGGTCCAAGTCCCGATATCCTTAGCATCCTTCTGTCCATGATATCCTTAGGACTACATCTCCGTCGCCTCGAGTTTCTTCATCTTTGAGGAAATCGTACGCTGCCGTAAAACGAACAGATGTCACGTAACAGCTCAGTATTCTTTTCTTTGTTACCGAAGAAATCCTCCTATCTACCAATACTCTGCCCAGCTTTTGGAATGGGTCCTTGGCCATCCCAATACGTCTACGGATCTCGGTGTCGCACTTACCGTCCTCTGTCAAGACGCTTCTCAGGTATTTAAACTTCTGCGTCTGTTTGATTCTAATGTTCCCGAACTGCAAATCGCATTTTGCAGAAAATTAAAAAAGTAAAACCGTGAAAAGTTCACAGTTATTTCTAAGAACACATTAACATGTATGATTTTCCTATTTGAATTTTCTCATGAATCTTAATTCTTCATGGTGGAATAAGCACATGGCGAGTTCTAAGACAATATAATTTCCAGAGAAATTCCCCTCTCGCATCTTTAAATATTTGGGCTTATATTTAACAAATTATTCTAATAGCTATCATAACTATGAATGCAAGTTGTTATTTTAAGAAGTAAGGGGATAGAAATGAAAAGATTTTCTGCTTTACTGAAACAGACGTGTAAACACTTCTATACTGCATTATTTACATCATTCGGCCTATTGTCCTCATCTTTGTCGCCATATTTGAGATAATAGACAAGGAACACCATTGGAAAATTCATAAACTTAAGGAATCAGCACATATGCAAAAAATCTCCTGAGCCGACCAAGCATAGAAATGAATACAATATGGGAACCAGTAATAAGGAGTGCTAGAGAAAAGCGATAATAACAACAAAAGTTGCAATATGAGCTCTGGTAAAAACATGAAATGATAACAGTAAAAGATTACAATATGAGCACTGGGAAAATGGTTGCTGAAGACATTAGGTGTATAATACCCAGAAATTCATACACAGATGTCCTCAAGGACACATGGCACAGTGGACAAAGGCGTTGGTTAGATCCATTGACAGAACCCAAAGAGTGTTAGTTCAATTCAAAATTCAATACCCAGTTAAGGCAGTGGAGAACTTTCAGAGGGAAAATTAACAGGAGATAACTGACGTCCATTAAACATGGAACTAGAACAGTCTACCCCAGTGAGTGAAATAAGTTAAGGGTTAAATTCGACATTTCAACCACCTGAAGAAGGCCGGAGCGTGTAATAAATATGGCGACAAAGATATCGGACAATAGTCCGAATAATGTAAATAATAATAATATAATAATGTAAATAATGTACATAATACCTCATCTCAGAAATATAGACAGATACTTCTATACTGACAACAAAAGAATTAACTAGATCGTAACATCAATCAGAGAGATGAAATTTAAATTTGCATTATTCCAAAATTTTAACACATCAGCAGATAATCCCCACCCTCACTAAAAACAATTGAGTACAAATAGTTATTAATTAAAAAAAAATAGTAAATAATGTATAAGTTATATTATCCATAACTACAAGAATGTCGTTTTTGATAAAAGTTTTTAAAAAATAACAATAAATACGTAAAAAATGCGAATATTGTTGAAAATTCCTTTTTCCACAATATAGTTATTTGTGGTATTATAATGCTTATTACCTAAACAATAATAATACTGATTTTTTTTTTAATTTTAAAGTATATTTAATCACATCTCCCTCATATCTGTCGAGATCTGTAAAATATTTTTCATTTTCTCTCGAGAACTGGCAACAAAGAATTGATCGTGACATCTATCAGAGAGATGAAATTTAAATTTTTATTATTACATTATTCCAAAATTTTAAGACATCAACAGAAAGCTATTTAATGTCAACAACTGAACACAAATAGTTATTAATTTAAAAAATTAGTAATTAATGTATAATATTATCCATAACAAAATGTACAAGAATGTTGTTTTTGATAAAAGTTAAAAAAAATAAGCATAAATACATAAAAAAAGCATATATTGTCGAAATTTCCTTTTCCCACAATATAGCTATTTGTGCTATGTTATAATGCTTATTATCTAAACAATAATAATACTGAATAAATCTTTTTAAACATTAAAGTATATTTAATCACATCTCTCAAGTAGCTGCCACGATCTGTTAACAAATAAAATTGATTACAACAATATCAATAAAACATTGACAAAATAAAAGTATGTAAAAAGTATTTTCAGCTTAATCTTATGTTTTCAAGATAATCAGTTTATTTTTTTTTTAGTGAGGGTGGGTGGGGGGTTATTTCTGGGTAGGTAGATGAGACTTGGGGACAGTGTCTGCCAATTGTGACTCCCCAGAGTAATAGATCAGTTTTTCCCTTCAACAAGCGAGAACTTGAATTTTCTTACCATACTTTTGATCATCTCAAAAACTATTTTTTAGAATGCTAATAAAATCCAAACATATAAAACTGGATTTATACATTTTTTCTCTCTCGAGAACCGGCAAGAAAAGAATTACAAGATCGTGACATGTATCAGAGAGATGAAATTTAAATTTTTATTATTCCAAAATTTTAACACATCATTAGATAGCTATTAATGTCAGCAACTGAGCACAAATAGTTATTAATTAAAGATATTAGTAATTAATGTATGATATTATTCATAATTAAATGTACAAGAATGTCGTTTTTCATAAAAGTTAAAAAATAACAATAAATACATAAAAAATGCGTATATTGTCAAAAAATACCTTTGTCCACAATATAGTTATTTGTGCTATGTTATAATGCGTATTGTCTAAACAATAATAATACTGAATTTTTTTTTTAAACATTAAAGTATATTTAATCAAATCTCCACAATAGCTGTCATGATGTCTAAGGTAAAAACGGGAAACACGAGGACGGAAGGCTTGGAAAATCTGGGAAACACTACATATTGAAGTCAGTAAAGGCAATTGGAAAACAAAGTAACAAGCTTAGGTAAATGGATGAGAGAACAAAGACTGGGTGATACCAAGGGGGTAAATATTGTTTACATTTACAAAAAATAGGAAGTTGTGGAGAGTCATGATCATTTACATTAAAAAAAAAAATAAAGCTGGATTCGTTTTGAAATATGTTTTGGCTTCTTCAAAGACCGCCGCTTTTGTTTTACTTTTTTTTTTCTTCTTTTTTTTTTTTTGCCCCTCATCTCGACAATAGCAGATAAGAAACAAAACGGTACGAAGCTTACGTAGAAGGCTAGAATGCCAAAACCTGTCAAATGACTTTGAGATATCTACAGCCACAGTACAAGCTTCGTTGTTATTATCAAGAGATTGGTATATATATATATATATATATATATATATATAGAGAGAGAGAGAGACTATAGCAGATAAGAAACAAAACGGTACGATATTTACCGGTGGACAAGTTGCACTACGTTGTATTACGTTGCAACTAAATTCATTAAAAAAGAACAAAACAGAAATGTGACTTTGTGTGTTCGTGAATTTGGTGGCATACTGTGACTTTTCTTTCCAGAGAAAGTAACAATCACAGGAAAACGTTCTGAATTATTTCAATATTTGATGAGAGAGAGAGAGAGAGAGCAAGATTTCAATTTTTTTTTTATTTTATATTTAATTATATATATATATATATATATATATATATATATATATATATATATATATATATATATTTAGGCAGCAATCCTTCCTTTATGCATGTTTCATTAAAAACGACAGACAAGGTACTACGGTTGTGCTTTTTATTTAATTTTTCTTGTGTTCTGACAAGAGCTTTCTTTTCTGGACAAAGAGTGTGTAAGAACTGTCCGAATGTTCTGTGTTTCCAAGCGCTTTCGGCTATACCTTTAGCCATTATCAAGGAAGATTCAATTATCAGCTTAGTAGTGTGTGTTCTGTGTATGTTCAGTGTGTGGTAGTGATGTTTTTAGTTTCCGAATACGGTTAGCACATTGTGGCTTTGTTCATAGTTAATATTGTTAAGAGTTGGCTTTTCTTTTTTTTATTAGAGCTTCCATTATTTTTAGTCTTTTTTTTTGCAAGTGGATGCAGTTAATATATTAGTGTTTTCTACTAGTATGTTCCTAATAGTGTCAGGTAAATCTGAGTGTGTGTTTAAATGTGTTCTGATGGAACTGTGATCAGATAGGTGTAATGTAAGACGTCTGGATAAACATGTGGTTGTGTAGCCGATGTAATTATTTATGAGTCCGGTTTGGTGAGGAACGCAGTTCCTTAAAAGGCATTGAACTCATAGATAATGTTCGTTCTTTGTAATTTTGACTTCGTTGGTGTGTTGTTATTTTTGAGGATAAGGTTGGCCGTCTTAAATTTTTTATAATAGATAATAAGTTTGATTTTTTTTATTCGGATCAATAGGAGTAGAATATTTCTTTATAATATGTCTTAGAGAAGATTCATCTTGTTTGTAATTAATATGCATTTGGTTTTTGTAATAAATGTGTATGTGATTTTTAGTTGTGTGTTCGCTATTGTTATTACTTGCTTTGGGGAGGAATAGTCTAATTTGTTGGTCTATAAGGTAGTTAGGGAAACCGTTGTTACTTAGTGTTGGTTTAACGTTGTTAAGTTCTTTGAGAAAGAGTAGTAATATATATATATATATATATATATATATATATATATATATATAATGCTTCTTAATTAAACAATAATAATATTCGATAATTTTTTAAAAACATTAAAGATTATTTAATCACATCTCCCTAATAGCTGTCACGGTCTGTTAATCAATTCAATTAGAAATCGTACTTTTCTAATTTCAACGTTTGATTCTGTGGAAGGGTCTTGTAATGCATGATGCTCTTCCCGTCCCACCAAATGCACAACATTCCATTCTTTGTATGCAGACAGGCTTTTGGTTTTGGTTAACCATGGCTCATTTCGTTCTTTTCAGGATCTTTCCCGCTACAAATTGTTGAATTAATTGCTAGGTCTGCTGTGAAGGTTGCTTCAGTGTTGTGGCATCTCCCTAATATCTGTCAGGATCTGTAAAATAAAGACGGAAACACACATTACATTCAAAAAGACTGGATTTATATTGAAAATGTTTTGTCTTTAAAGACAACCGCGTTTGTTTTACGTTTGTTTTGTTTTATTTTTTTTTAATTTTTTGTTGTTGCTTTTGTTTTGCCCCTCACCTCGACAATAACAGATAAGAAACAAAACGTTACGAAGCTTATGTAGAAGACCAGAATGCCAAACCCTGTCAAATGACTTTGAGATATCTAGAGTCACAGTACAAGTTTCGCTGTTTTTATCAAGACATTGGTATATATATTTATCTCGACTATAGCAGATAAGAAACAAAACGGGGTTAGCTGGCTGGTATTCATACCAGCCAATCGGATTGCTTCTTACATTTCTTGCACATCTGGGGCTTTCAATGGTGTCTAATACGATAGCTTGCTGTGTTCTGTGATTTACATCTATTTTTTTTTTATGATGGACTTGTAAAAGGGCTCGGTCTTCTTGGCACTGCAACTTCAAATGAGGCTCTGACTCCGAAGGAAAATGACGAAGAGAGAGCTGAAATGTCTGAGACGCATAATGAGGACGGAAGGCTTGGAAAATCTAGGACACACTACATATTGAAGTCAATATGGGCAATTGGAAAACAAAGTAACAAGCTTAGGTAAATGGATGGGAGAACAAAGACTGGGTGATACCAAGGGGGTAAATATTGCTTACATTTACAAAAAATAGGAAGTTGTGGAGAGTCATGATCATCCCCGTCCTGAAGGGACATGATATATAGAAGACTGAAATCAAAAGGGGTAGAAGGAAGCAGCGAGTAAGCTTTCCAACGAACTTGCTCAAATGGATGACAGGAGAGGGACTGGGGGGGGGATGTACGAAGAGGATAAATATTGTTCAGATTTACAAATAATAGGAAGTTGTGGAGAGCCATGATCCCTTTACGCCATGAAGGAACCGAGTAAACAACGGAAGAGAACTAATTGGATGCTTTGGATAAAACGACTTGAACACTTCTTTATGTGGCTCATCCACTCAGGAATTATGCAATCATAGCTCTCCATATCTTCCTGTCCCTTGCAGCTCTTAATAAATTTTGTCCCACCAAGCCATTATCATTTATTTGAAAGGGGAATTAATTAAATCAGCATCTCCGATATTGTTGAATGGGAGATTAAGCAATGGAGACATTTCGCTATTCAAGCCAAGAGGGGGTCAGGAGTTATGGCCTTGATGATAAGCGTACCACACCCACATCAAAAAGTGCATGTGATGGCTATCTTCCAAGTCTCGGTGCCTCTGGGTGGGGAAGTTGAGTGGAATGCTTTCGAAACTACCTCAACTACTAAGAAGGCATTAACTACTTAGCAGAGATATTTGTTAAGTTTGTGGGGAGTGGAAGATTGTATTGCGCCGAGTATGAAAGAGTAAAGCTTTTTTTTGCATGATTTTAGCGTTCTAAATCTTTTATTATATTACTCGTAACGAATATTACTGCATAAGTGAGGTACTCAATGTACTTAACAAACAGTAGAATATGAAGATAGATAAACAGATCGATAGGCAAACTAAGATAGATAGATAGATAGATAGATAGATAGATAGATAGATAGATAGATAGATAGATAGATAGATATGAACAGGATGAGATAGATAGATAGATAGATAGATAGATAAAGAAAGAAAGAAATAATGAAATAGATACAGACGGAAAGAGGCGTTAATATAAACATAGATAGATAGATAGATAGATAGATAGATAGATAGACAAAGAAAGAAATAATGAAATAGATACAGACAGACAGAGAGAAAGAGATGTTAATATAAACATAGATAGATTTGAACAAACTTAGACAGAATGAATAGAAAAACGATATTGATAGATAAAACGATATTGATAGATATATATAGAGAGATTAACATATAAAGAATTAGATAGATAGATAGATAGATAGATAGATAGATAGATAGATAGATAGATAGATATTTTAAACTGAAAGGAAGTAATATTTCTTTCAAATCAGATTAATCAAACTTTAACTAATCTTCCTAAAATAATCATTCAGAAAAGTATACTTCATTTTTGAAAGATTTTTATTCCATAATTATGTTGACAGATTTGTTAATATGAATTTTACCATTTTTACTGATAATAATATATATATATATATATGCGTGTGTGTGTGTTCAAATCTATCTCTCCATCGTTATCTTCCGGACAATTGGTTGCCTATAAAATAGATACATAGATACATACATTAATGCATACATGCAGACTGTGATAGATGGATAGATGTTGATTGCGACATCTTGTCAGACGATTGCCACGCATTGATTGAGCGTCCATGAGTCCGTTGATGGCTTCTCAGTCCTGTCAGCGACTTGCGCATCTTGAAGCAGATTTGGCACTCAAAACCATGGGCGTTTGTTGAGACGACAGACACGATGCTGGCATCATTGTGAACTTTCGTATGACCTTTGAGATCACTTACATACATACATACAAACTGTGATAGATAGATAGATAGATAGATAGATAGATAGATAGATAGATAGATAGATAGATCATTGTTCTCCCAGACTATTTGTTCTTTATCTTGTCCTTCGGATTCCGATCCATATTTGATCTGCATTTGATCTTGTACTCATACATACGTACATACGAACGGACTGAAACAGATATATAATAAGCAGGCTGTGATAGATTGCTAGAGAGATAGATTAAAAACAAACTTAGATGGAAAGAGACCGTGAAAGAAATAATGAAATATATACAGAGAGAGAGAGAGAGAGAGGGTGTGAGAGAGAAAAGAAGGTTAATATGAACATAGATAGATAGATAGATAGATAGATAGATAGATAGATAGATAGATTACGAACAGACTTAGATAGAAAGAGACCGAGAAAGAAATAATGAAATAGATACAGAGAGAGAGAGAGAGAGAGGGTGTGAGAGAGAAAGAAAGGTTAATATAAACATAGATAGATTATGAACAAACTAAGATAGATAGATAGACAGATAGATAGATAGATAGATAATGAACAAACTAAGATAGATAGATAGATAGATAGATTACGAACAAACTTAGATAGAAAGACGCCGAGAAAGAAATCATGAAATAGACACAGAGAGAGAGAGAGAGAGAGAGAGAGAGGGGGGTGAGAGAGAAAGGAAGATTGATATAAACATAGATAGATAGATAAATTATGAACAATAGATAGATTATGAACAAACTTAGATATATCGATCGATCTATAGATAGATAGATAGATAGATAGATAGAAAGAAAGAAAGAGGCTGAGAAAGAAGTAATGAAATAGATACAGAGAGAGAGAGAAAGAACAGAGAATAAACAGAACGTCTACTCAAATACGAGTATCCACTAAAAATAACGTTTAAGAAATAAAAATCAGTCAAATTAATAAATAAAAAATCCATCCCTTTCTTTAGAAATTGCTTTGTTTACGTTTGCTACGAATCTAAGCAGATAGTTTAATAATCATGAGTCAGAGAAAAGTCTGTGTTTAAAGGCACTATGCATCTTTGCTTGACTATTGACACACTCTGTCACCGAGAGGTGAAAGCACGCCAGATCTAAAGACGATTTCTCCTGAAGGAACGCAGGTTCAAGTCTTGCCGGAGAGCGCATCATATTTTTCTCGAATGTGATTTCTTGAATATTCAAGACGGTAGATGAAAATAAAAATACTTTTTAACCATTATCACTATTCTGTATGTGACTTCATTTGCTGTACAAGAAGTTTGCTGTTCCACTGAAGGTGTCTGATCCCTGAAGAATAGTGTTTGAATTTTAAAGTTGTGTTGTCGTGTCCCGCTATGGCAACACAAAACAACTATGAGTGAAAATAACAGTAAGGATACTGCATTTGAGAGTCCTTGAAAAAAAATGAATTGGGAAATAATATTAATAATGCAGAGTGATAAAGGTTAATAAATAAACTGAATGTCTATTCAAATACAAATAGCCACTAGCAATTATATTTAAGTAATAAAAATCTGTTAGATTCATAAATAAAAAAAAACATTCCTTTTATTGCATACATATTTTAGATATATCAGCTGGTAAATGTAATTAATACTGTTTATTATAAACAAAGCATTTACTTAAATATTTATATCTATAAAAATAATGTATACCCAGAAAATATATATGTCTTGAACAACAACAAAAAAAAATGCTAAAAAATTAAAATTTCAGACACATTGGTTTGCATATTAATATTTTGTTTTATTATTTAAATTAGGTTCCTTGACTAGTTTTGGCCAGCATGGCAATCATCAGGAGAAAAAGTTTCTTCTTGTTAGTAGCAGTGAACTACAGAGATTCATAACTGTTTTTGAAAAACTATGTTATTTTTAGTGGATACTCATATTTGAGTAGACATGTCGTTTATTTATTGAACATTATATTTATTTTCGTCTACCAGCCTGAGGCCTGAATATTTGAGAAATTTAAGTTTAAGTAATAGAAATATGTTGGATTATCAAATAAAAAAATCCATTCCTTTCTTTAGAAATTGTTTTGTTTACGTTAGTATATGAAAGTGAACAGATATGTCTATTGAAAGAGTCAGAGAAAAGTGTGTATTAAAAGGCACTATTCAACTTTGCTTGACCATTGACATGGTCCGGGGCCGAGAGATTCAAAATACAACAGTTCTGGGGAATGTTCGTACCCTGTCATAAATCAACATAGTTTTTATCTAAGATTTCTCGGATATTCAGGCCGCTAAACGAAACGAAAAAAAATATGCTGTTTAATAAATAAACGGAGCGTTTAAGTTATAGAATCTGTCGGCTTAATAAATAAAAAAATTCATCTCCTTTTCCTTAATTTGTAAAGAGATGGATTTTGTTATTTTATATATATATATATATATATATATATATATATATTTGTGTATTTAGGCAGCAATCCTTCGTTCATGCACATTTCATTGAATACGACAGACAACGTGCTTTTATTTAATTTTTTATATCATTTCTCATGCGTTCTAATAATTTTTTTCTTTTCAGAAGATAAAATATATAAAAACTGTCCTAATGTTCTTTTTATCCGAACGCTTTCGGCTATACATTTAGCTATTTTTAAGGATTAAATATTTTAACTGTTAAATAAGAAATAGTTTGTTGCATGTATGTTTTATAAAATGTTTTCATTTTTCAAAATACAGTCAAGATAAAGTGCCCATGTTCAAAGTTAATATTAAGTGTTTTTTTTGTTTTGTTTTTATTAATAAGGCTTCCATTATTGTTAGCCTTTTTTTTTTTTTGCATGTAGATGATGCTATTATATTAGTGTTGTCAACAAGTATGTTACGAATAGTGTCTGGTAGGTTTCCACGAATATTTAAATAAGATCTAATTGAGCTATAGTCAGAAAGGTGTAGAGTTAGTCTGCGTGTCAAACATGTTGCAGTGTGGCCTATATAATTATTTACAAATTTTGATTCATCAATAATAATTCACCTCTTAGAACGAAATTATATAGGACAATTATTATTTACAAATTTAAATGCCCATTAAGGAATTATATATATATATATATATATATATATATATATATATATATATATAAAAATATTAAAAAGAAGAGAGGTGCCGCAAACGTTTTTGGTTGTAATGTGGATTTATTTAGAAAAATATTATGCTTTTGTTTTACAAATCCACATTACAACCAAAAAACGTTTGCGGCACCTCTCTTTTTTTAATATACATACTTTTCTCTCGTTGGAACCACTACAACATATTTCTTTTATATATATATATATATATATATATATATATGTTTACAATTCCTTAATGGGCATTAATAATAGCAATTACGATTACATGTTGCTCTGTTTGGTTAAGACGTTGAGCTCTCTGTGTGAATTAGTTTTACTATTTAATATTTTATATTTTATATTGTATTAATAGTATTCAATTGGATTATATATCAACGGATTATTACCAGTATATATATATATATATATATATATATATATATATATATATATATATATATATATATATATATAAATGAACATTGAAGTCAACACTTAGAGGCGACAGGCTGTTTCATGCTAGGCGCAATCGTCAGGCCGCCCAGTCAAGCATGAAAAACAGCCTGTCGCCTCTGAGTGCTGACTTCAATGTTCACTTATATATTTAAAATAAATAGACAAAACGTGTCTATATTATTTAATGAAATTTGCATCAATGAAAAATTGCTGCCTAAATATACACAATATATACACATATATATATATATATATATATATATATATATATATATATATATACATTCACTTTTATCTTTCGAACGCTCGTTCTTCCATGAGGTTGGTGTTGCTTTTCAAATTTCAGTCTCTCTTCGTAATTAATCTCTGCAAGAACACGAAATCTTCCTTAACCTCAAAAATGTCTTAGTACATCCCCCCCTATTTTTTTTCTCTTTTAATTTCTTCCTGCCGGTAGCAATTCTTTCTTCTGACTTGCACTGATCCCCTCCAAATTCGCCACTTCTTCAACTCGCCAACGCTGCTGCTTCCTTCCTCTGTTAAATCTTTTTGTTCTTGTCCATCGTGATGAAATGTACTCCCTTCTTCCGCCCGCCGGCTTTTTGTACTGGCCATTATGCGGGGGAGGTGGGGAATGAGCGGCTCGGTGGAGAATAACCCCAACAGTACCAACATTACCATTATATCGTTGTGGTTCCCTCCTGTTGATATCAGTTTATCTTTGCTTATCTCAGTACACAGAAATGTGGTAAGCATCTGCGTGTGTAAGAAACGACAAACCGTATCAGTTTGTGCAAGAATTTCATTATATTTCCGTCGTTGGAGGGCATTCCTTCCTGAAATAGCTTCATTCAAAAAGATCACTTTTGATTCAGTTGGGGCCGCCGTCCTTTCAACGTCATTCATAATAGGCTTAGTAAAAAAAAATTAGTTCTATTTTTGAACGGTAGATGGTGTTTATGGCGTTTTAGTTTGAAATAGTTCCATTCAAGAAGATCGATTTTGATTCTGTAACAAACAATAAATTTATATTCATACTCCTCCCTAAACTATTGAACAGGAGAAGACGTTTGTCACCTGTTTAGGATTGGGTTTCCGGTCCCTTCAGACGTCTATTTCAAGTCTATACTTTGACGTCTTCAACTACAGTCTGAAATTGTATTTTTTCCTCAGTAGATGTAGATAGGTTCACCTAACGTCCGGTTCAGACTCCTCCACTTTCTTTTGAACAGAAGTATAGTTTTATCCCTTGTTTCCTGTTTAGGATTGGGTTTCCGGTTCCTTCTAAAGTTTAAATCAACTCTAGATTTCTGACGTCTCCGACTAAACTCTAAAATTGTATTTATTTTTTTTTTTTTCCTCGGTAGATGTAGATAGGTTTATCTATCGCCCGGTTCACACTTCTCTCCTGTCTTTTGAACAGGAGAAAAGTTTTACTCTTTGTTCGCTGTTTACGATTGGGTTTCTGGTCCCTTCTAAAACCTCGCTTCAATTCTAGACTTCTGACGTCTCCGCCTAAACTCTGCTATTTTATTTACTATTTAATTTTTGATTTTTGTATTCTATCTTCAATAGGAGTAGATAGATTTGCCTATCATTCGATTCAAACTCCTCCCTGCTCTCTTGAACATGCATAGAGGTGTATCTATCCCTTGTTTCATCTCATTCTCTTTCACCCCAATAGCCTCTTATCTCTTAGTGGCATTATCACCTTGCTCGGGGTAAACTGATTAAAAAATAAAATATTAATTCTATTTTTAATAATTACATATAGGAAAGATTTTATTAAAATGAAATCTTAAAGGACGAAACAAGACCACATATAATTTTTCCCACTATGTCATTAAGTTTCCTAACATTACTTTGATATTTAAAAATGTGTTTGTCTATATTTCTGAGATGAGGTATTGTAACTATTTACACTATTTAAATTTTTCGGACTGTTGTCCACATCTTTGCTGTCATATCCACGATGTTTCGGTCGTTGTACCATCTGGCCTTCGTCAGGTGATATTTATTGAAATTTCGAAGCAAACCCTTTATTTAGTCCTCGAGAGTAGATTGTTCTAATTCTACGTCTCTTTTGGATATTTCATTTTTAGTTAATTCACTTTGATAAGTTTTTGTCCTCTCGGCTTAGGCCATGGATTACACTCACAGCTCTTTAGCTCAGTAGATAAATGCGATGGTTGATAGATCCTAAAACTGACTTGACCCAAAGAGCGTAAATAATAAAAATTTATTTTTCGTATTCTCCCAGGAATCATTATTATTTAAAACCGCTACGAATCGCTGCTATAAATGGGTGAAAAAGAGATGGGCATGTCATGTGCTATCTGTTGAGTTCGGGTGCCGTGGATTATTTAGACAGTCAATTGTTTCCTTCCTTTTGAAGATGGGCATTACTGGTCGGAGCCTGAAGCGTGCTTCACGTCGTACGGAGACCACAGTTCAACAGTCATCGTGTTGGATCTGGCTAAGATCTAATATAAACAAAGTTAACTAAAACCATGCTCGCAACAAAAGGCTACTTCCGACGTGAAATACATCTGTTTATCTTCCATCATCGATAAAGGTCGCTACGAGCGCGTTGTGTATTGATTAACGATTAAAAGCAAGTGCTTTTGACACAACGTTGAAAATATGTCATGCAGTTACAATAAAACAAAACAAAAAAAATACCTTGTCCGGTGGCAAAAGCTGGTGGTGGCTCCAGGGGTGGCAGTACCGCCTTAGTAACTGAAACTGTGTTATCTCCCCTGGTTGGCGGTTGACGACAGCAGGGTATCGTACGTGCTTTCATGCGTTGTATGTAGAAAATAGATAATTGTGAAAAATACGAAAATACAAAAAGACATAAAAAAGGATTTAACCGGTTATCGCTCCTCATGCTTCAGAACTCGATCGACGAAAGCAAAATATTTTGTGTACAACGGAGTGAAAAATGAACATCGTCACATTAATAAACTGAGTCAATAATATACTGAAAATGGACTATTTTACAGACAAACCACTATGCCTTCTCTACATCCAGGGATGTTTGTAGTAGCTTTGAAAAAAGTAATGGATTTTTATTTTATTAATCTATTTTTATCATTTTAAACGTTATTTTTTAATAGATATCCATATTTGAGTAGACGTTCTTCTTATTTTTTTAAACAGTATGTTAATTTTCGTCGACCGGTCTAAATATTGAAGAGATCTCTTTAAAGAAAAAAAAAATGCACCCTCCAGCAGACTCCGAACCTATGCGCTGCCCCCTTTGCAATAGAAACAGTCATTATATCAAACGCACTTTTAACCGAGCGCCTTCGATTAAACGAGGTTCTACACTGCCTTTTAAATTCCAATTCCCTTGTTCCGATTCCTGAAAGTCCATAGGTGCCCAGTTTCGTATTCGAAACATAAATGCCCAGTTCCGTATCCGAAAAAAAAGCTCAGTTTCGTATCCGAAACATAAGGGTAAGACTACTTCCACAAGGCACTTAATGTAGGCCTCCGTGTTGACTCTTAAATGTTCGTATTGGAGTTTCCGGCGCGAATGCCAAGCAGTACAGCATGCCGTCTCCAAATTTTTGACGGAGTGAATTGCGTCATGGTACATTATATTTTTTTTTCTTTTTTTTTTACAAAAATGACACAAAAATATCTTGAAATACCAAAGGGTAACTTATTCAATAAAATCGCTATTGTCTCCAACCACTGCCACCTGAATACTTTGGAATCTCCTACAACTTTTCTGGAGGGCCTCCTTGTTGAAACATTTGGTGAATGCTGCCATAATCCTTGCCTTGAGTCCATCTTTGGTGCTACAAAGAGTTTTGTTGGTCTCTCGCTCAACTGCGCCCCACACATAATAATCAAGAGGGTTGCAGTCTGGGGAGTTAGGTGACCAGATGTAAGATGGTGATGTGGCCGCAGAAATTGTCTGACAGCCATGTCTGGCTTCTCCTGCTTATGTGGTATGGTGTAGATTCCTTTTGGCAGACATAGGGTCGTCCATTTGCCACCCTCTTGACCCAGGGTAGCACTACCTCCTCAAGGTACTTGATGTAGTCATCCTTGTTGTTTCTGAGGCTCTCACCAATAAATTCAGGAGTTTTTTTTTCTTATCAGTGTGTTTTCCGAGCTGTCATACAGTCATAATCACCATTAAAATCATCCAACTCTTTCCAAATCCACTGCACTGGCCGCAGATTGAAAGCCAAACAATCTGAAATGTTCGTATTGGAGCTTCCGGCGCAAATGCCAAGTAGTGTAGCATGTCGTTCCCAAATTTCGGGCGGAGTGAATTCCGTTATGGTGCTCTTTTTCTCACAGAGGGTGTCCAAATGATTCTACTATACTGTGCCGTCGGCAAAATCAAAAATAAAAAACGCGCATGCGTGGAATTAAAAATATAAAATGGCAACAATATACCTTTTATATTTCAAAGTGTACCGCCCACACAATTAATGATTTCAGGTTACAATTTGTTACGTTTTTAAAGTTTATTCAAAATTTCTCAATGTCAGAAACATTTTTTTGTATGTCCTTTAATTTTAATGTCGGAACTCCACGCCATTTTATAAAAGGTTTACGAAATGCCTTTGAATGTTCAGATAGATTTGCCGTTCGTGTCAAATGTAGCAAAAACAACAAAAGATTAAAACTTCACGACCCCCCACCACACACATAAGTTACGGGTGCAACTGCAACCACCATATTTCATTCCTTTCCTTTAGTTCTCTGAAAATATCTGGATAAATTTCATCTTCATCGTTTAATTATCGTCAGCCATTTTCAGAATCAACGACCAGCTTAAAAAGACAAGATAGGATTATCTGGCCAGGATTAGGGGATTATTTAGACCAGGGATCACCAAACCTTTTTCAGAATAACCAAAAAGTTATCAAACAAGACGACGTTGGCGATAAAATCTCACAAACTAAGCAGCAATTTATGAAACTGGCGTTTACCTTTTAAGATAGAATCAATATTTGCTTTGGAATTGCTGCCCCCAACCAAGATAATTGGTTCATTATTCAATATCTATCTATCTATCTATCTATCTATCGATCTATCTATCTATCTATCTATCTATATATATATATATATATATATATATATATATATATATGGGGCGGGGTCTATGGTCCGTGTTTCTGTGTTACAGATTCCCAGAACACTAAAACATCGAACTCATCAAGGCAAGTCTCAAATATTATCTGTCCTCCCTATCCTACTATTATTTTACTTCCTATGACATTCTTTGTCATATCGCGCATCTCATTCATCAAAACATTTAAACAATACCCATCTATCTTGGGTCACTCTCGAGTCTTATCGAAGGTAAGGCTCACAGCTAAGAATTCGAAATTCATAGAAAACTGTGTGGAATAAGACCAAAATTAATCCATCGTAAAAGATCCCTTTTTCACCGTGATACTGCTCGGGTGCACATTGCATAAATATAACTGGTAAATCTCATTGTATCAGGTTTCCTCTATATTTATCAAGCATGTTATTTGGATATCGATCTGCACTTTTTTTTTCAAGCATTTAGACAACCCTTCAAAATACAAGTGGTTCTCTAAGATGGAAGATACAGAAAATGCCTTCAAGGAAATTATAGTGTCTAGAGTTTACGAATTCCGCGCGAAAGGCAGCTTAAAATTATTAAAGATGTAGAGACGTAAGTGGTTGCTATTTCAATAGCTAATCTTCTTCTTCTTCTTCTTCTTCTTCTTCTTCTTCTTCTTCTTCTTCTCCCACCATTCCTCTTCTTCTTCTTCTTCTTCTTCTTCTTCTTCTTCTTCTCCCACCATTCCTCTTCTTCTTCTTCTTCCTCTTCTTCTTCTTCATCGTCTTCTTTTTTCGTCTTCTTCTTCGTCCTCTTCTTTTCTTCGTCATCTTCTTCTTCTTCGTTGTCATCGTCGTCGTTATTATCCTCTTCTTCTTTTTGGCCCTCGTCTTCTTCTTCTTTTTCTTCTTCTTCTTCGTCTTCTACGTTGTTTTCGTCTTCTTCGTCTTCGTCGTCGTTATTATCAACATCTTTTTCGTCCTCTTTTTCTTCTTCTTCTTCTTTTCCTTCTTCTTCGTTGTCGTCGTCGTCTTCTTTATTGTCATTGTCTTCCTTTTCTTCGCCTTCTTCTTCGTCTTCATCTCCATCTTCATCTTTTTCTCCGTCGTCTTCTTTTTCTTCGTCTTTTTCTTCATCTTTTTTGTGCTAATAAATGTAAATAAATTTATTATACTAAGATTTCAGTTTATAGATAGGCAGATTAAAGATAGTTAAGAACAGACTGCGATAGATAGATACATAGATAGATAGATATGAAGAGACTGAGATAGATAAATAAATAGATATGAACAGAGATAGATAGATAGATAGATAGATAGATAGATAGATAGATAGATAGATAGATAGATAGATATGAACAGACTGAGATAGATAGATATGAACAGAGATAGATAGATAGATAGATAGATAGATAGATAGATAGATATGAACAGACTGAGATAGATAGATAGATAGATAGATAGATAGATAGATAGATAGATAGATAGATATGAACAGACTGAGATAGATAGATAGATAGATAGATAGATAGATAGATAGATAGATAGATAGATAGATAAAATCCATTACTTCTTAGAAATTGCTTTGTTTACGTTTCGGATACGAAACTGAGCAATTATGAAATTTCGAGAATGGAAACGGAAAGGATGTACTGAAAGGGGGAGTATACAAGCTGGCTTAGCCGACGACGCTTTTCGTGACCGAGTTGGTGAAAAGCGTTCCCGATTTAGTAACGGTTTCTGCCGCAAAGGGGATGCACGTTAGAATCCTGGTGGCTAGATCACACACACACACACACACACACACACACATATATATATATATATATATATATATATAAAGGTTAATGGTCAGAGTTGAATCACACCAGAGAGAGTAGCATTAAAAAGTGCTCAATAAACGTGAGAAAAAATATATAAATATTATGGTAATTTACCCACGCACGCATGGACTTTCCCAGCTATAAATAGGAGCAGGTACTGCCTTTTGGAGGGTGAAGTTTCCAGCAGTCAGCTCTGACAGTCGAACCGAACATTCTTGCTGTAACACTTTCGTTTGTATATGTTTGTATTACTGTTTCTGTTAATATATTTGTTTAAATTCCTCTCTTGTGTTTTTATTTCTGGCCCAAACCAGACCACAACAATAAGAGAAAAAAACCATGTAGAGTTTTAATATTAAAAATCAGGATGTAAATTAAAATACGTGACCTTGGTTTCAACCTGACGGTGTCTTCGGGCGATCCTTTTAAAATGACCACTTTAATGCTTTATTTTTTTTAAAAAAAGTACAAATAGCGTTACATAATTATATTTAAAAAAAAAATAGCATGATGTTTGAACGACAGGACATTGAGTGTAATGGAAAGGAAGGGGAAAAGAAGCGTGAAGAAAAGAAAATTTCCGTTTGAATATTATAAAATAGTGCCAATGTATTGATGCCAGTGTATAAGAAATTAACAAATGCAATATATTAAATGTTCTTATTAATAATAATGGTTAATGATAACAGACAGTCTTAATAAAGTAGAGTTGCTAAAACATTTTTAAAAAATAAAATGTATACTTGGACAAGTATGTATTTTAAAAGGATAAAGATTATACATACATAACAAGCACTACAATATAATAAAGGAAGAAAATATATATATTTATAAAACATATATATATATATATATATATATATATATAAGTGAACATAGATGTCAACACTTAGAGGCGACAGTCTGTTTCATGCTAGATGCAATCGTCAGGCTACTGTTTCAAAGGATACAAAGAGAACCAATCATTCAGACAAGGGGTGGTAGCGTCTACCTGTATCCTTGGAAACAGTTGAATTATGAATTTTTCTGTGGCTTTAAAACTCAGTAAATTTAAAAAATAAGTTATTCCAAAAATCGACTTATGTTTTTAATTTAATTACAAAATTAAATTTGAAGCTTTTAGCTTCCATTTTTGTAACATGGTTATTAATGTGTAGCGAAGAACCCATATTTTAAACTAGTTAATTTGTAATATATATATATATATATATATATATATATATATATATATATATATATATATATATATGTGTGTGTGTGTGTGTGGGTGTATTTTGAACAATAAGAAAATAAAAATAAAAAATTAAAATCTTTATACACACTGGGTTGTAGATTAATATTCTTTCGTTTTTTTTTTTTTTTTTTTCGTTTTTTATTATTATTCCATTTAGATTCCTCGACTAGTTTCTACCGAAATGGCCATCATCGGGAGGAGAAATATTTCTGCTTGCTGGTAGATATCTATCTATCTATCTATCTATCTATCTATCTATATATATATATATATATATATATATATATATATATATATATATATATACACAGACGGATGTACGGTGGAGTAGTGGATAGCGGCTTATTGAGGAATCGGAGAGCTGAGTTCGAATTCCAGTCGAATCCATTACATTCACTTACGAGCTAATACCCTTGGGAAAGGTATTAATCCCATTCTTTTCGTTTCTCCCCAGCTATGGGTAAATAATAGGACATACCGAGTTCGATAGTCTTGAATGGCAATTGGTCTACCGCAGAAAGAAATGGGAACCTACCGCGAGAGACAATCTGCCTCGTCAGTCATGTATCGAAATATACATGATCGCCTAAACGTGTAACACTCATGGTACATAACTGACTGACCCTTGGCAAAGGTATTAATCCTCTGCTTCTTTTCCCTCCAGCTATGGATAAATAGCAGGACAGACCAGGTTTTATAGCCTTGGATGGTAACTGGTCTAGGATAAGGACAACTCTGAATTCAAAACCTGTGGAGGGTCGTTTGGGGATCTTGTGGCACGTACTGCACCAGGTCTCTGTATTCAGCCCTTCAAAAAGTGTGGTTGGTTATGCCCAAAACCTTCACCAATATAATCAAATCATATGTACTGGTTAATGGGGTGTCGTTTCCTAGGAACCGATCTGCTTGACCCTCATACGTCGAATATGTCAGGAAAACCCCCAATATTAATATATATATATATATATATATATATATATATATATATATATATATTATTTATTTAAAATATGATTCCAACTCGCGACATAAGAAGTCTCATGTTTCAAAACAAGAGCCGAAAACTTCAATATAATTATTTGAATTAAATTGAGTTAAAGTAAGCTCTGTTCCATCTTCAAGAGAATTTTTTTCCAAAATACTAAGGAACTTTGGATTATTTACCTAACCAGTTCCTTCCTATTTTCTATATATTTTCAAATATATATATATATATATATATATATATATATATATATATATAGATAGATAGATAGATAGATAGATAGATAGATAGATAGATAGATGCATATTTCATTGAAAACGACAGACAAGGTGCTTTTATTTAGATTTTTATACAATTTCTCATGCGATCTAATAATTTTTTTCTATTCGGCTGATAAATTATATAAAACCTGTCCGAATGTTCTTTTTATCCGATCACTTTCGGCTCTACATTTAGCCATTTTCAAGAATTATATTTTAACTGTTAAAATTAGAAATAGTTTGTTGTATGTATGTTTTCATTTTTTTTTTGTTTCAAAACACGGTCAAGATATTATGTCCGTGTTCAATGTTAATATTATTAAGTGTTGGTTTGTTTGTTTTTATTAATAAAGCTCCATTATGTTTAGCCCTTTTTTGCATATAGATGATGCTATTATATTAGTGATGTCGAGTATGCTCCGAATAGTGTCCGGTAGATCTCCATGAACATTTAAGATGTAATTGAACTATTGTCAGAAATGTGTAGAGTGAGTCTGCGTGTCAAACATGTTGTAGTGTGGCCTATATAATTATTTACGAATTTTGATTGATCAGGAATACAATTCCTTAATGGGCATTTAAAATATATATATATATATATATATATATATATATATATATATATATATATTGAAATGAGGGAAAGAACAGATGCACAAAATTTTTTGTTTTAATACTATGATTGTATTTCTTCGGGCGATGGACAGTAAATGAAAACCGGTAACACTTTGTTTTCAAATTTCCTTTAAAAGACATTTAATCACCAGGTACCATCTCCTGAAGAAGTACAATCATAGTATTGAAACATGAAATTTTTTGTCAAGCAATTTCAAAATGTTTTTATTATAACTGCTTACAATATATATATATATATATATATATATATATATATATATATATATATTTTCATTCAAGCAGGTTCGGTTCAATAGTTTAGACGTATTATGTCTATTTATTTTAGTTTGCAATCCTTTGAAGTTCACGAATTGATTTCTTGGTGGCTGTAGAAAATTATTCAAGAAAAGTACCAAAATTTTCTTTCAAATAATTTTTATTTTACCAAGTACTTTCATTCTCATCTGGGACCCTCTTCGTGGGGTTCAAATATCTGTGGCATACAGTAGCTCTGCACATTCAAAATATTTTTTACCGTTCGTTTAACAACATTTTGCAGTGTTCTAGTGTCAAATTCAAATTTAATGTGTTCCCTTTATGCAAGGAAGGTAACTTTCGTATTTTTTTGTAATAAATAAAACGATATTTTAATTTAGTATTTTTTTAATAAAAATTTGCTGCAACAAACATTTATGAACTTTTTTTGCTATACCCATAGTTGACATTTTAAAGTTTTTTGCTTATTGCTATTTTGATGAAGTACTGATGTATTTTCAACTTATATCTCTCTAAATTGTCAATGTGAACATGAGTTCTCCTTTAAATGTTCTGAGATTGAACTATAATCGTGGATTTGAAAGGTTAAAACCAAAATGAATAGATATAATACGTATATATATATATATATATATATATATATATATATATATATATATATATATATATATATTTAAATAAAAACAGACCACTTTAAGGTTCCATGTAATAAATTATTTCACCACAGCCATTTGGAAATTTTTTGTTTGGAAGTAAAGTCTGGTGATCCGCAGTCTTTTTATTTAAATTATTTGCTCTGAATTTACATTGAGCACTCTGGATTTTATCCTCCTTAGGTTTACCCATGCGGATTACCTAGTTTGTCATAAACTATATATATATATATATATATATATATATATATATATATATATATATATATATATATATAAAAGTGAACATTGAAGTCAACACCCAGAGGCGACTACAGTGACCACAGTGACTTGCGTTTGCGTCTTGCATGAAACAGACTGTCGCCTCTGGGTGTTGACTTCAATGTTCACTTTTATATTTACACACGCTCTATCTCTGATGTTGTGCACTTTATCCCATAAATATAGCACACCTTAAGACTATATTTCTTCATATATATATATATATATATATATATATAAATATATGTGTGTATGTATGTGTGTATATGTGTGTGTAATGTATAGACACATACAAACACACACACACACACATATATATATATATATATATATATATATATATATATATATATAAAAAAAATATACTGAAAAAACAAAAAAAATCTTAATATGCGATTATGCTGTTTTAATGTTTAATGTCAACGTCGGACGTTTCGGTCTAATAGACCATCTTCAGGACATATTCATGAAACATAATTAACATAGACCATATACAATTCAACATGAAAAAGACGATGAACATAAAAGCAATACCAATCCAAACAGATAACTGAAATGCTTTTAAAAAAAAGTAAAAATAAACAAAACTGTCATATAAAATGATCATATTTTGTTTTCGTCAAAAAAAAATACCACCTGCTTTATACGTAAAGGAGATATTTTTGCAAAATCGAATGATATTGTTTTTTTATTTACATTAGTCGGACTATTTTCCTCATCTTTGTCGCCATGTTTGTCACAACGTTTCGGCCGTTGTACGCTCCGGCCTTCTTCAGGTAGTTGGAATTTCGAACTGAACCCTTTATTTGATCGAAATAAAGGGTTCAGTTCGACATTCCAACCACCTGAAGAGGGCCGGAGCGTACAACGGCCGAAACGTTGAGACAAACATGGCGACAAAGATGAGTAAAATAGTCCGACTAATGTAAATACTGTACATAATACCTCATCTCAGAAATATAGACAGACTCTGATATTGTTCTTTTTTAATTATTCTCTTGACCTGAATTAAATCTCCAGCCTTCTGACGCTGAAAACATTGCACACTATAACAGAGGCATCGCCAAGCTTCACTGTTGAAACCACATATTCATCATTCTGTCTTTCTCCTGCCTTTCTTCTCTCGCACATCCTCCGCATACTGAGGCGTGTTTCATTAAATAATTCAGACAAGTTTTGTCTACTTATTTTTTATTATACTTACTCAGCGTTCTTTACTTCACAAGCAAAAAAAAAAAAAACTTTCAGATGAATACTGCAATTTTGTCTATGAAAATGATATACAGTACAATATTGGTCTTGAAATAAACAACATGCTGATGATGACATTGTGCTAAGTCGAAAGAACTCCGAATAAAATAATATATATAAATACGATAATTTTCTTTCTTCCTTAAATAATGACACAAAAAATTTGGTCAGTGAATCTGAAAGGATCCTATAGAACGTTAAGTAGACAAAACTTATCTAAATTATTCAGTGTCTCAATGTAAAGATGCTGCCAAAATATACGCAATATATATATATATATATATATATATATATATATATGTGTGTGTGTGTGTGTGTGTGCGTGCGTGTGTGCGTGTGTGATTGGATAAATAACAAACAGAAAATGTTTATAAATGTAACTTGTTTCGCTTTTATTAAAACTTCACCAGTAAAGGGGATATGAATAAAAAAAAAAGAAAAGAAAAGAAAAAAAAATTCTGGTATTTTTTAAAAAAATAAGTGTTGGTTGATTTTCATTGCACAAACAAACTTCACGTGCATTTGAATTATATTTGATCAAAATTCATACATATATATATATATATATATATATATATATATATATATATATATATATATATATATATATATATATGTACATATAATATTATAAATTAACTGATTTGAAATATGTTTTCTTCGCTACACAGTAATAACCATGTTTCCAAAACTAAAGCTAAAAACTTCAAAATTAATTATATAATTAATTTAAACGCATTAGTTCTGTTTCATCTTCAAGCGAATTTTGGAATAAATTATTTTTAAATTTACTGAGTTTTAAACGCACTTATAAATTCATAATTTCCTGTTTGCAAGGATACAGAGAGGGGCGGTAGCATGTTCATTTTTTATTAACTATTGTTGTATCAATTATGAGTTACGTTCGAAAAAGAGGTTCAGTTTCGGGTAGGTAGGGGTGTATTTTTCAACGAAAATTTTTTTGGCACACACACACACATATATATATATATGTGTGTGTGTGTGTGTCTTCATATCTACCAATATTTTTTGTCTTCTTTCTTTGCATTTGTTTTTCTTCCTGCCATACAAGATTTCTAAGACCCAGTTTAATTTTAATGGGCCTCTGTTTCGATTCTGCCACTCGATATTCCCTTACTTATCATTTTGTGCAGAACTTTTCTTGGTCCTAGTGCACCGCCTGCACCATCCTCGCTTCGCCCCCACCCACGGAAGCCGACTCTAGCCAGTAGCACACTCAACACTGTCAGACAGAACATCTTTTGAATTTCATCAGAATCCGGATATCGCTTCTGATCTATAATGTTCCTAGTCACACACACACACACACACACACGCACGTGCGCGCACACAGACATACACACATACACACCCACAGAGTTACGATTTTTTTCTCAATAGGAATGGATACGTTTTTTATCGTCCGGTCTTTTGAACAAGAATAGAAATTTATCTCTTGTTTTCTGTTGAGAACTGTATTTCAAATTCCTTTTAATATAATATTTTAATTCTCTTTCACTTACAGCAGCTCCTTGCGTCGTACTGGTCTTATCACTTTCAGTGAGTTGATTATATATATATATATATATATATATATATATATATATATATATATATATATATATATATATATGCTATAAAAAGACACAAACACTAATATTCCATGGTGTATTAGCGTCTGAGCCTTTTATATTATATTCTTGCTCTGTCCTGGACATTGAGCTCTACCTGGATTATATCCACTTGGAAATTTATATATATATATATATATATATATATATATATATATATATATATATACAGATATAGATAGATAGATATGAAGTAGGTTAATTAAATATAATTGATATTACCTCCCTCTCTTGAAAGAAAGATGCAGTGAAAACATAAGAAAATCGATCAAAGATAAACGATTTCCAAAAAATAAATATATTCAGAGACTTATCCAAAATTACAAAATAATTAACATTATCATACAATTTTAGTAAGTCGAATTTGAGAAAAAACTATTTCATATAAGCTAAAACATATATATATATATATATATATATATATATATATATGTGTGTGTGTGTGTGTGTGTGTGTGTGTGTGTGTGTGTGTGAAAAATATATAGAAAAGACGAAAGAACTCGTTAGGTAAATAATCCAAAGTTTTAGTATTTTTGTTTTGAGAACTCTTATGTAGCGTGTTGGAATCATATTTTTAAATAAATAATTATATATATATATATATATATATATATATATATATATATATATAAAGGCTTAAACACTAATATTCCATGGTCATAATTTATTCCATTGGATTCTATCCTCTTGGAATTTTTTATTTAAAAAATATACATGTATGTGTATGCACCTATGTATATATATTTATATATTTTGCATATGCATGTGTATATTTACCACTAATAATTATTTAAAAATATGATTCCATCGCTACAGAGTTCTCATGTTTCAAAACAAGAGCCGAAAACTTGTAAAAAAGTTGTATGGATAGGGTTTTGTGGCCTAAAAGTTTTATGGATAGCAGTTTGTGACGCAAAATCGGGAAACCCAGGGTCACAAACTCATATCCATACAACTGAATACATATACTACTCTCGAACTCGGAAGGGTTGAAAAGGGGCGACTGTCCTGAATACGGAGCTGTCCCACGCCTCTGCCGCCTCCTCCTGCGGCGGCAGCATAAACGAATGCGAGTGCTAAGTGGACCACTTTTGGTAAACAGAACTGGCGCTGTGAGATGAACATATATATATATATATATATATATATATATATATATATATATATATATGCATTAGGAAAATTTATGATTGTACAAGAAGAGAGTTTTCGCGTTTTGACATTTAGGACTTCATCAGACTAAAGAAATATCTGCATTGGTCTGATTACACAAGCGCATGAACGAGAGGAGCCCCTGAAAAAAATTTAAATTTAAATTATAAATTTTAAAGTCTTTCTCCTTCATGGTTTATTGGAATCGGATCAACGTAAAGATCATTTTTGTCTGATGATCACTTTTGACCGCTTTGTTAGATTTGCCTAAAATTTTATTGATATATAAAAACGTATGATGTCTCGTTTTCATATATGTATAAAACTCAACATGAAATTTGTCGCAACTACATCTAAAAGAATTAAATACTTAATAATAAACGAAAAATCAAGCCAAAACTTGAAGTAGGAATTTACTCTATGACGTGCAAGAAAAACTTCAAGAAGATTAAACAAAAGATATGAACATAAAAGGGACATTCTAAAAAACAACACATAAAACGCAATGGTTTGTTCAACGTAACGAAACTGACCACAATAGGTAATGCTACTTTAATTAAAAGAGAAAATAATCCATTGAGACTAAAATGTCTGGAAAATGCCTTGATCGCTCGTTCAGCCAAGGTAAATTTGCGTCCAGGTTTTTGCAATACATCGCCATTCTTGGTAGATTTTCTGTTGTCACAACGTGGAATCGTCACTAGTCAGAGACAAAGGTAATAGAGAGAAAAAGAAAGGAAAAGGAATACAGAAGAATTTTGGATAGATTCAAAATAATATTCTTTCAAAGATGGTCTTTCAAAATTATTTTCAAAAATTTTGAAACTACCAGCGTCTCTCGTTTCGTGCCCATGTTAAATCTGGCAACATCAACACAGCCCAGTCCGAAGGCATTCGGAATTCAGCGTCGAGAAAACTGAAGTTATTCATCAACCTTTGCCCGACGCCGAAGCAAATTAAAGGTGTAAAAACAGAGACCCCTTGTTCGTAAGTTTCCTGAGGTCTCAAGTTGATGGCGAGAATCTCAGGTATGTGGAATCTTTCAAATACCTCAGAAGCATGGTAAATTCAAGCGCATCACTTGATGATGAGATTGTTAATCGCATTGCAAAAGCCAGCACTTCCCTAGGTTGTGGGACGAAAGGGCAATGAATTTTTGCACTAAAATCCAAGAGTACAAAGTTGTCGTTTTTTCAAGTCTTTTGTATGGCTCTGAAACTTGGTCTATCATATAGATGGCACACTAATCGATTAGATGTCTTCCATAAAGGCCGTCTTCGTACAATCTGTGGCCTGACGTTTGATGATCGAGTGTCAAATGTCGAGCTTTTTGAGAAATGCAAGATTGGTACCATGGAGACCTTCTGTTATGGTCCGGATTCCTTGTACCACAGTGATAGTCCAAGGTGGAACCAATAAAGAAGAACTCGAACACAGGTATGGAATAACACAAATATATTACAAACAGGAATATATACAGAGAAGTAGAAGTGTTAGTATGAACAATCAGGTTCAATAGAGAGAACAATGTAGTCTCGACCAGTATCACTATTCCAATATCTTGCAGTAATTGTCTGAACGCGACTCTGTTTCGGACTGCCTCTGACTCGACTCTTGACTCGACTTGAACTACTGACAGACTCCTTGCCTACTCCTGAGGCGCAGTATTTATTAAGTATGGAATAGTCCATTATTATTATTATGGGTAAGATCCCATAACACCTTCATAATGCAATCCCAACTACGTTGGGCTGGACATGTGGCAAGGATGAGTGATGATCGCATACCAAAAGTTCTTTTCTACAGTGAACTCCATAGAAATGTTGGTAGAACTTGACCCAGGTATAAAGATAAACTGACGAGCAAACGTTCTTGCCTAAACATTCCATTTAAGAACTTTGAAGAGGTAGCTATGAAGAAATCAGAGTATCGTTCTAGCTGCCATTAAAGAATAATGCACCATCAAGGAGTAAGCATTATTCGACTGCGTGAAACACGAAAGCAAAATAAAACAGCTATCTGTGTTCCTGCTGCACTTGGATACAATATATTCTCCTGTAATGTTTGTGGTCATTTGTGCAATTCTTGAAGCGGTCTCAAAAGTCAGACTCGTCATAGGCATGCATATAATTATATCGTGATCATCGGAATCTCATACATCGAACTCGATGTGAGAGTCCATCATATATATATATATATATATATATATATATATAATTACATGAATCATTCATACAAAAAACAAATATAGAGGTTTATGATTTAAATGGCGAGAATACATCTTCGCAAACAATTTCAATAAGGTACACTAACCCCGAACCTGTATATGTATTTAAATCATTAACCTCTATATTTGTTTTTTGTATGAATGATTCCTGTAATCATAAATTGAACTGCACCTTAATCGAAATATATATATATATATATATATATATATATATATATATATATATGAATAAAAAAATATGGTTTGAATTTATGCTATATTTATTGCTAAATATCAGGGATACAGCGTATGAAAATATAAAAGTGGACATTGGACTCAACATCCTTGATGTAATCTTATGGCCGGAAGATTGGGTTGTATATTAATATTCTTTCATTTTTATTATTATTTCATTTAGATTCCTCTAAATTTCATGTTTAAGCATGAAACAGACTGTTACCGGTTGGTGCTGACTCAATGTACACTTTTATATATATATATATATATATATATATATATATGTGTGTGTGTGTGTGTGTGTGTGTGTGTGTGTGTGTGCGTAATTTATTCGAAAATGATAACATAAATATGTTATAAAAAAATAACTACAAAAATAGCCATTTTGTTTCAACACTTATGATATATGATTTTTTATATATCAAAACAGTTTTAAAGCTAATATAAATAAAAACATATGATAACTCATCTTTCTCTCTTTATTAGCAATTTACAGCCGTAGATTAAATAAAGTTTTAAGGTCGAAGGTCCCTTAACGTTACCTTGATCAAGACCGGAGACCAAAACAGTCGAAATGTTGTGATAGCAACAACAAAGACGATGACAATGGCGTTTAATAACAACTGACATCCAAGAAAGACAGACAAAAAGAAATTGTTAATTTTCCACGCGACCAAAAATAGAACGTTTTGAAGGTAACTCCCATCACTACAAGAAAGAGCGATAACAGTTAGTGGAAGAAAGAAGTTAAATTTTTCCTTAAAACAAGTAAATGGCTTTATATATTTCAATTGACAGTAACACTAACAGTTTGGTCAATGACTGTCGAAAGTTTTCTGTATGGAAACGGTCAATTCCACTATTAAAATTACGTCTGCTACGTATTGAAATGTTCTGAACATTTGAAAATAGAGTAAAAATAATTTAAGATTAAAAATAAGCTGAAAAAATAAATCAGATAAATTTTCTTTTGCTTTATCTTTGTTTTTGCTTGGTTTGGTTGCTTTTTTTTCCTAACCTTCTTTCATTCCTCTTTGTTAGAAAAACTTATTGCCTTTTCTTGTTTGATAATGGAAATGACACTGAAACATTCCAGTTATCCGTCCATTTCCATGTTGTATCAAATATTCCCAGTGAGAAAACGAATTTGCCGTAAACACGATGTGTACGTAAAATACAGACGACAAACCATCTGCTTGATGCATTGCTATATACTATGGGGTCCGTTAGTTTTAAAACCAATTGCAGATTTAATAAGATTAATAAAAAAAATGGAGTAAAATCGTATTTCTTGCCTTCAATTCCCAGGAATTTGATTAGAAAAAATAGAAAGAAAGACTGAACATAAAAATGTTCTTCACCCCCATAAGCTTTCTATTTATCTAAGGTGCTTACTTGCATGTTCTATAGTTTGGGATTTTATCGCGATGAAATCCACGTAATAAAAAGTGTTTGTAATGAGAATTAAAATGGATTTAAGCAGACGACATCTCCAGCAAAGAAAGAGAAAGAAAAAAGGTAAAAGTCAACGGAAAGATGGCGGACGGAAGAGGGAGTTTCTTTCCCGTTTTGTTATATTTAGTGCAGTTCAGAAAATAGCAAACAATTTTTTAAAATGATGTCTCTATCAGCATCTGCAAGGAAAGGTTTTTTGTTTAGGTTTTAAGTATTTTTTTCCAGCCTGAACTACCTGCGTGCGTCAAAGACATTGAAGGTACAGAAAATAGAGGAAAGGAAGTTAGACATGCTGGGAGAGATTAGAACCTGACAGTTAAATGCCATCTTGAATTCAACAAGACTTGAAAGAAGGAAAATGAGAAAAACAAAACGAAAGATGTTAAAGAAAAAAAAACTTAAATGGTTTAAAGAGAAAAATAAGAAAAATTTAAGTGAAGAATAAAGGAGGAGAAAATTGAAAAATAAAAGGGAAAATAAGAGAACTTTAAGAAAAAACCGGAAGCGATGCATAACGGAACAGGAAGAAAGGAAGGATGGGATTGATTTAGAAAGGAAGTCAGGTAAAGAGCATATGAGGAATTGAATAAACGGGAGGAGGTTGTTTTTTCGTTTTTTTTAAAGAACAGGAAGTCGCGAAAGACAAAAATAATGAAGAGAAAACAGCGGAAAATGGAAAATAAAGAAAGATAGAAAAGATTAAGTGTAGGAGACGAGGGCGGGAAGAGAAGATATAAGTCAGACGGGAAAGAAAAAATGGGGGAGGCCGAAAGAAGGACGAAAGCAAGCAAAAAAGGAAGCTAGTGAATATTAATTCACCTAATCTTGAGTATAACATTTTTCATCGTTTTTTAATATCTATTTTACACAGATCCAAATATTCCAACTAATAATGGCACGACCGTCACTTTCATTGCTATTTCCCTATCGACATCATAATGTCTTTGCAAATGATCACATTCGTTCGTCTTCGCTTTGCGATCTGTTGGTACCAACCCATCTACGCTCTGGCAATTGTCTTTTGCCTAACGCGTTCTTTTCACATACGGTCATCTCTTTTGGATAGAAGAGTTGATGATTTCTATCCAAAAGAGATGACCGCCCTCATCTCAACGACCGAAACGTCGTGAATATGGCTATAATAATGTAAGTTGTGTGAATAGTTACAATATAATGTAAGTTGTGTGAATAGTTACAATGCCTTATCTCAGAAAGATAGACAGATCCGGAAGAAGGCCGGAGTGTACGACAGCCGAAAGTTCGTGAATATGAAAAATAAAGATGAGAACAACAGTCCAAACAATATAAGTAGTATAAATAAATGTATAATGCTTAACATAAAATGTATAAATTCGTTTGCTTTTTAATTGTAAAAATACTTTCTTAAAATAATAAAAAAAATTAACGTTCTTTTTTGTGTGTACGTTTGTTAAACTTTGCCAAATTATTTAACCTGAAGAAGTCCATTCGATGCCTGAAAGGTGTCACATAGAATTTTTTCAATCTTGTTATTTTACATGTTATTAACATTTTCTTGTTATATGGCAAATGTCTATCTTTCTCAGATGAGGTCTTGGAACTATTTACACTACTTATATTGTTTGGACTGTTGTCCTCTTCTTTATAGACACGTTGTACGAACCAGTAATATCATTTGGAATTTTGAACCAAACTATTTATTTAGTCCACGGTAATAGATTCTTCTAATTCTTGGTGCCATACCTTTTTTTGCGTATCTCAGTTCTAGTTAATTCCCTTTGGTAACTTAACTCTCCAACATTTTATTCCCCTTTACTGTGGCCAGGTATTGAACTCAAAACTCTTAACCAATGCATAAAAGTATTTGTCAAGTGATCCAAAAGAAATTTGATCCAAAAAGTTGTAAGTTCAATCCCTGGTAGTGGAAACAAAGGCTAGGAATTAACTGAAACCGAGATATCCAAGAAAGGCATGGCACGTGGCATTAGAACAGTCTTCATCTTTGGACCAAATAAAGGGTTTCGAATCGAAATTCCAACTACTCTCACTTGAAGAAGGCCGGTGGTACAAAGGCCGAAACATCGTGAATATGGCTATAAAACTGAGGACAACAGTCCGAACAATGTAAGTAGTGTAAATAATTACAATACTTTATTTCAGAAATATAGATAGATCCTGAAGAAGGCTGGAACGTACAAAGGCCGAAACATAGCGAATATGGCTATAAAGATGTGGACAAGAGTCCGAACAATGTAAGTAGTGTAAATAATTACAATATCACATTTCAGAAATATAGACAGATATTATTTATTTATAGTTTATTTATAAGAAAAAATTTATACATACCTGATTTCAGAAATATAGATAGATCCTGAAGAAGGCCCGGACGTACAAAGGCCGAAACATAGTGAATATGGCTATAAAGATGAGGACAACAGTTTGAACACTGAAATAGTGTAAATAGTTACAATACCGCATTTCAGAAATATAGACTGGCATTATTTATTGTTTATTTATAGAAAGAATTTTATATTTATAACATTATAAAAATATATGAAACAACTAAAACGCAATATTTAATATCATATTATAAAGAAAAAACTATGAAAAATCTTATTTATAGATGTATATCTGTGAACAAGAAAATTTAAAAAAGCACATAATTGTGAGTAAGTGTAATTATAAATTTTGCAAAAAATACATTTTCTAGAAAATTCTTTCATTTTTCTCTTGTCACATCATTCATTTAAATTCAGTTAGCACCTTTTGCGTTGCTATGGTTATCACTCCCCTCCATCTCACAATTGCGTTTCATGGTGACATTTGCCGGTTCGTTTTTGCACCGGGATGTTGAGGTTATTCCGTTCCTCTTCTCAGACGTTAAAGAAGCAAGATCTTCTCGTCACAGAGATTCATTAAAATAGACTGAGAGCATCTGAATTTTTTTTTCACGAGAACTGACAACAAAAATGTTAAACCCTATTTAATCAATTATTAGAAAATTTAGCAAAATTATACAAAAACAAAACAGGAAACCGTTCTTTTGCCACACCGTTTTCTTGTGGGTAAACTTTGCCGAATATTTTCGGGGAGGCATATAATCTGGGTTGCTGCATCGGGTTTGAACATGTGAAGAAATGGCATCATCTGGTTCGTACAACGGCCGAAAGTTCAGGAATGAGGCTATAAAGATGAGAACAACAGTCCCAACAATGTGAAGTAGTGTAAATAGTTACAATGCTACATCGCAGAAACAGAGACAGATCCCGAATAAGGTCGGAGCGTACAACGACCGAAACGTCGTGAATATGGCTATAAAGATGAGGACAAAAGCCCGAACAATGTAAGTAGTGGGAATAGTTACAATACCTCATCTCAGAAAGATAGACAGATCCTAAATAAGGCCTTATTGTACGACAGCCGAAAGGTCGTGAATATGAAAAATAAAGATGAGGACAACAGTCCAAATAATATAAATAGTATAAATAAATGTATAAGTCTTAACATAAAATGTATAAATTCGTTTGATTTTTAATTCTAAAAATACTTTCTTAAAATAATAAAAAAAATTACCGTTCGTTTTTATGTGTGTACGTTTGTTAAACTTTGCCAAAATCTTATTTAACCTGAAGAAGTCCATTCGATGGTTGAAAGGTGTCACATAGGATTTTTTCAATCTTGTTATTTTAGATGTTATTAACATGTTCTTGTTGACATAATAATGTAACAAGTTATCTATCTTTTCACGTGAAAGAATATGGCATAAGGTCATTTAAAAGTATGTTTCCAACGCATTCATGGGATTAGTGACAAAAACTATTCAAGTTCAGTTGGCCATTCACTTTTAAAATGCCCCAGACATAAGGATTGATTCTAATTCTCTTCCTTTTGGGCAAATAAGAGAGGTTCTGCCTGAAGAGAATGGAGAGGGGCTGTGTTAAACCGAGGTAGTACACTTCTTTTTACCCCAGCCACGGATGACTAAGATTCCCACTAGACATTGTGTGTGTTTGCACGATGATGACTGGGAGAGAGAGAGTATGTGTGTGTGTGTGTGTGTGTGTGTGCGCGCGCGCACGTTTGAGTGCGTGTGTATGTGTTGGTGTGAGTCGGCCAAATTTTTGGTTTATGAACATATTTATTGCAATAACAAATGATATTATACATAAAAAGATATATCAAAATTTAAAAAAGAAGGAGCAAATATGTGAAGAAACAACAGAAGAAGAAGAAGAAGAAAAAATAGTAAAAAGCAAAGGCAGTTGTTTTAGAAGAAGAAGAATACGAAGAAACCGTAAAAAGCAAAGGGAGTTGTCTTACAAGAACAAGAAGACGATGATGATGAAGAAGAAGAAGAAAAGGAAGAAAAAAATAGTAAAAAGCAAAGGGACTTGTTTTAGAAGAAGAAGAAACAGTAAAAAGAAAAGGAAGTTGTTTTAGAAGAAGAAGAACAAGATGATGATGAAGAAGAAGAAGAAGAAGAAGAAAGAAGAAGAAGAAATAGTAAAAAGCAAAGGAACTTCTTTGAGAAGAAGAAGAAGAAGAAGAAGAAGAAGAAGAAACAGTAAAAAGCAAAGGGAATTGTTTTAGAAGAAGAAGAAACAGTAAAAAGCAAAGGGAGTTGTTTTAGAAGAAGAAGAAGAAGATGATGATGATGATGATGATGAAGAAAAGAAGAAAAAGAAGAAGAAATAGTAAAAATCAAAGGTATTTGTTTTGGAAGAAGAAGAAGAAGTAGTATAGTAAAAAGCAAAGGGAGTTGTTTTAGGAGGAGAAGAAGAAAAAGAAGAGTAAATATCAGAGGGAGCTGTTTTAGAAGAAGAATACAAAGACGACAACGACGACGACGAAGAAGTAGTAGAAGAAAAACAGTAGAGAGTATTTTAGAAAAAAGAGATGAAAAAGAAGAAAAACAATAAAAATCAAAAAGAGTTGTTTTAGAATAATAATAATAATAATAATAATAATAATAATAATAATAATTTTAAACAATATTGTTGAGAAAAACGAAAAATTAAAAGATTGGAATAAAGAAGAAATAAAGAAGGAAAGAAAATGTAGAGGGAAAAGAAATAACAAGAAGAGAAAAAAAGTCGAAGGAAAAACAATAAAAGAGAAAAGAGGAAAAGAAGGAAATAACGAAAGAATAAAAATAAAATGAAATGGAAGAAGAAAAGTAAGAAAGAGAAAATCTATTATGATCTTATAACAAAATCACAAGGCACTTTTTTTTTTAGCTGCGGGCTAGTCGGTTTTTGCCACGATAATGGACGCAAAGATCGGTAGTGGTTCAAGCAAAGTTCTGTGTTTGCGTGTCCGCGTCTGCCGCTAGCAACCTCACTACGTCTACTGCTGCTGCTGTTGTTTCATACGCAACTCATCGCTTTTACTTTGGCTCTGTCTGTTAACTTGGGTCATTTTACGACATGCCAACATTCAATGTGTTATTCAATATTGAATTATTTTTTATTGATCCCACAGTGGGGATCTAACTCACTAATCAGTTTTAATAGTTAACCGCAATCGCCTCGTTAATAATTACCCTATGACTAGGCAACTGATATTACGATCACAATGAACCCTTTCGGGTCGTAGGGTAATGGTAAGGGGAATATTAGCCGTTTCCCAATAAGGAAATATTTCGCATTCATTGGACGTGCAGCTAGTACTGATTTCTGTTGAAATTTTTTTTTTCTCTTAAAACACATTTTTTAAGAAGTGAGCTTTCTCAAGTTTAGTAACTTTTATAGTTATTGATGTAATTAATATGCACACACCTGGGTTCCCCCTCACAGTAATATCATTGGCTGGTGTCAGCCATAAATACAGACTGATGTGGAGGTACATGGACTACGCCTATTGCCTACGCCTATTGCCTATCACTACGACGAGGACCAGCCATTATGGTTACCTGCTAGATTGTTCTACTCAGTTACAATAGTCCAAAACCACTTTGCTACTTCGAACAAATATATCCCTTTCAGGGACATATCAATGGCTCTCCACAATTTCCTGTCCTTTGTAGCTCTTAATAAATATAAATCTTCTATATGCTGTATCCATTCAAGACGTTGGCGATCATGGCTCTCCACAATTTCCCAGTTTTGTAGTTTTTAATAAATATAATTTTTCTTCTATGTGCTGTGTCCATTCAGAGCGTTGGTGATCGAGACTCTCCCCAATTTCCTGTCTTTTGTATTTCTTAATAATTTTTATCTTTTTGTTATCTCTGCCAAACCTTGCTCTGATATCCATTTACACAAACTTGTTTTTCTTCTGTGTTGTGTCCCTTCTGGATGTTGGCGATCATGGCTGATGTAATGAATATGCATACAACTGGGTTACCCGTCACAGTAATATGATTGACTGGTGTCAGCCATAAATACAGACTGATGTGGAGGTACATGAACTACACCTATTGTGTACGCCTATTGTCTACCACTACGACGAGGACCAGTCCATTACGGTTACCTGCTAGATTGTTCTACCCGGTTAGAGTAGTCAACAACCACTTTGCTACTTCGAACAAATATATCCCTTTCTGGGACATATCAGTTATTTCCAGTATTGATGGGGGTTTCCTTCCTAACCTTTTATTTGAATTAGTGTGGAATGTCAACATCTTGATTATGTCATTATTTTCTCTTCGAGTTACATGTGCTATCTATTTTAGTTGTTGCTGCTGTTGGTAGTCTTGAAGTGATGTGGTTTGCTTTTATTTAGTACAGTTCCTTCATTATCTGTCTATATTTCTGAGATGAGGTATTATCTACACTATTTGCATTATTCGGACTATGTCCTCATCTTTATTGCCATATTTATCACAACGTTTCGGCCGATGTACGCTCCGGCCTTCTTCAGGTGGTTAGAATGTCGAACTGAACCCTTTATTTCGCTCACTGGGGTAGACTTTTCTAGGGGAACCAATAATAAGGAATGCCAGAGAAAAGCAATGATAAGCAATATGATCTCCGGTAAAAAAAAAAATGCAAGGATAACAGCAAAGATTGCAGTGCAGTACGTGTACTCGTAAAAAAATGAGTACTGAAGACATTAAATTTATAAGTCTCAGAAATTCATGTCCTCAAGGACACAAGGCACAGTGGATAAAGACGTTGGTTAGATCCAGTGACAGGACACAAAGAGTTGTGATAAATACTGCGCCTCAAGGGGAAGCAGAGAGTTCAGTCTGAAGTCGGAAGACCGGCTGACCGGTTGAACTCTCTGCCTTCGGGCGGGGAGGAACCCGAACGAGGCTACGCCGAAGGGCGGATTCTCTTTCGGGGAGGTAAACCGACCCTGAACCTGTTTATACGAGTTCAATGGGCATATTTTTGGCCGAGCCCACGGGCTCAGAAATCCCACGTTAAAAAGGCCTTGTGCCACATGACACCCTCGTGGGAGGGTGACTGAATATTGTTCTGTCTGAAGTCTAGAGTTCAGTCTGAAGTCTGGAGGGAAGTCTGTCAGGAGTCTGTCAGTCAGTCAGAGTGAGCAAGTCAGTCAGTCGAGTCAGAGGCAGTCCGAAACAGAGTCGTATTCAGACAATTACTACTAAACCTAATTGTTCGTACTAACACTTTTCTACCTCTCTCTATATATTCCTGTTTGTATTATATCTGTGTTATTCCATATCCGTATTCGAGTTCTTTATTGGTTCTACCTTGAACTATCACCGTGGTACAAGGAACCGGACCATAACATTAAGGTAGTGGAGAACTTGGAGTGGTGAATTAACAGGAGATAACTGATAACTGATATCCATTAGACATAGCACATGGAACTAGAACAAAAAATGCAGAAGAAAATAAATCGAACTGATAAAAAAATCATAAAAATAGAATTAAAAAAATTAAGAAAAAGGAAGAATAAGAAATAATAATTATAATAATAATAACAGCAACAACAACACTGGAAGATATGCAAAATAACGATGTAACTATCCTCTGGGACATGCCAATTAAAACTGACAGGGAAATAAAAGCAAACAGACATGATATTATCATAAAAGACAAGAACTTCATGTAGTGTATGCTTCAGTATCTGTCTATATTTCTGAGATGAGGTATTAAGTACACTATTTACATTATTCGGACTATTATCCTCATCTTTGTCGCCATATTTATTACAACGTTTCAGCCTTTCAGTATCTGTCTATATTTCTGAGATGAGGTATTATGTACACTATTTACATTATTCGGACTATTGTCCTCATCTTTGTCGCCATATTTATTACAACGTTTCGGCCTTTCAGTATCTGTCTATATTTCTGAGATGAGGTATTATGTACACTATTTACATTATTCGGACTATTGTCCTCATCTTTGTCGCCATATTTATTACAACGTTTCGGCCTTTCAGTATCTGTCTATATTTCTGAGATATGATATTATGTACATTATTTACATTATTCGGACTATTGTCCTCATTTTGTCGCCATATTTATTACAACGTTTCGGCCTTTCAGTATCTGTCAATATTTCTGAGATGAGGTATTATGTACCCTATTTATATTATTCGGACTATTGTCCTCTTATTTGTCGCCATATTTATTACAACGTTTTCGCCTTTCAGTATCTGTCTATATTTCTGAGATGAGGTATTATGTACACTATTTACATTATTCGGACTATTGTCCTCATCTTTGTCGCCATATTTATTACAACGTTTCGGCCTTTCAGTATCTGTCTATATTTCTGAGATGAGATATTATGTACATTATTTACATTATTCGGACTATTGTCCTCATTTTGTCGCCATATTTATTACAACGTTTCGGCCTTTCAGTATCTCTCTATATTTCTGAGATGAGGTACTATGTGCACTATTTACATTATTCGGACTATTGTCCTCATTTTGTCACCATATTTATCACAACGTTTCGGCTGGTATACGTTCCGACCTTCTTCAGATGGTTAGAATTTCGAACTGAACCCTTTATTTCGCTCACTGTGGTAAACTGTTCTAGTTCCACGTGCCGTGTTTTTAATTGATGTCAGGGGATAAAATTCAGTGAAGGGTTCAGTTCGAAATTCCAACCACCTGAAGAAGGCCGGGGCGTACAACGGCCGAAACGTTGTGGTAAATATGGCGACAAAGATGAGGACAATAATCCGAATAATGTAAATAAGTGTATGCTTATTAATACATCAGTGCCATCTAAGAAAAAAACATCTCTATGAAAATGATCGAGGAATTGTCCAAATACAAAGACCTAGAGATCGAAATTTATAGGATGCGGGGAATGAAGACTGAGATTGTACCAATAGTAATTGGAGCACTGGGCCTTGTGAGAAAATGAATGGTCAATTTTACTAACAGAGTCCCAGGTAAAACCGGCCCTGAACCCGTTTATACGGGTTCAAACGGGCATATTTTTGGGCCGAGCCCACGGGCACGGGAATCCCACAATAAACAACCAACCTTGTGTCACATGTTGCCCCAGTGTGGGGGGGGGGACTCAATATCGGGAGTTCAAGTCTTGACCGGCTGATCGGTTGAACTCTCTGCCTTCGGGTGGGGAGGAACCCGAACGAGGCTACGCCGAAGGGCGGATTCTCTTTCGGGGAGTTAAACCGACCCTGAACCCGTTTATACGGGTTCAATGGGCATATTTTTGGCCGAGCCCACGGGCTCGGAGATCCCACGTTAAACCAGCCTTGTGCCACATGACGCCCTCGTGGGGGCGGTGACTGAATATCGTCAGTAGTTCAAGTTGAGTCAGTAGTTCAAGCGGAGTCGGTAGTTCAAGTCGAATCAAGAGAGGAGTCAGAGGCAGTCCGAAACAGAGTCGTGGTCAGACAATTACTGCAAGACATTGGAATAGGGATACTGGTCGAGATTGCATTGTTCTCTCTACTAAACCTGATTGTTCGTACTAACACTTTCTACCTTCTCTGTATATATTCCTGTTTGTAATATATCTGTGTTATTCCATATCCGTGTTCGAGTTCTTCTTTATTGGTTCTACTTTGGACTATCACTGTGGTACAAGGAACCGGACCATAACAATAATGATAATAATAATAACAATGTTTGCCGACATCTGCCCGTACGAAACAAGTTGATGTAGATAAATCCAGTACCTATCAGTGGTTACATAGTGCAAGGTTAAAAGCTTAAACCGAAGGTTTTAACTTTGCTGCATAGGACCAATGCTTGCTAACTAGAAATTACCAAAAATACATCATGAAAAATTGTGTTTACCCGAAATGAAGATTCTGTAATAAATATCCAGAAATCTTGTATCAGATTGCACAGCGTTAGCACCCAGTGAATAGAAAACTCTTCACGATAGAGTGAGCCAATATCTGCACTGGAAAATATGCAACATTTACGGGACGGAAACTGCGAGAAACTGGTCTGAACAACTAGTTGAATAGATAGGACCTGTAATAATTTTATGGGTCTTTCCAATACACACGGACATAAAAATCAAAGCTTATCACCCAGACACCGTGAACAAAACCCACAAAAGAGAATGTGTCTTTTTTTTTTTTTTTTTTTTTTTTTTTTTTTGACATGGCAGTCCCTGCAGATTGTGATGTATCTTTGAAGATCTTAAAAAGAAAAAAACTGTTAAAATACAAGGATCTTGAAGTGGAAATCTAAAAAAAATGTAGCCCATGAATATATCAATAATTTCACTTGTAGTAGATTCCGATAGACTCATGGAAGGAATTCCTGGTATCCCAAAACTTAAAGAAATACCAAAAAAAAAAAAAAAATATTATGAAGAGCTTAGGGTTTGTTTTTTTTTTTTTTGTTTTTTTTTTGATCAGTGGAAAAAATCGTGAAGCTATTTCTGACCTTAGGTCTCTGGTTGGGATCCGGAAGGAAATGAAAAGAAATAATAATAATAATAATAATAATATTTTTTTTCAAAACTGCTCAGTGGAAAATGTCATGAAGACATTTCTGACCTTAGGTCTCTGGTGGGGACCCTGAAAGAAATGAGTATACACCAGAAATCAAAGGAAATAATAATAATAATAATAATAATAATAATTTCTTTCAAAACTTCTCAGTGGAAAATGTCATGAAGACATTTCTGACCTTAGGTCTCTGGTGGGGACCCTGAAAGAAATAAATATACACCAGAAATCAAAGGAAATAATAATAATAATAATAATAATAATAATAATAATAATAATAATAATTTCTTTCAAAACTTCTCAGTGGAAAATGTCATGAAGACATTTCTGACCTTAGGTCTCTGGTGTGGACCCTGAAAGAAAGAAATATACACCAGAAATCAAAGGAAATAATAATAATAATAATAATAATAATTTCTTTCAAAACTTCTCAGTGGAAAATGTCATGATGGCATTTCTGACCTTAGGTCTCTGGTGGGGACCCTGAAAGAAATGAATATACACCAGAAATCAAAGGAAATAATAATAATAATAATAATAATATTTTGTTTCAAAACTGCTCAGTGGAAAATGTCATGAAGACATTTCTGACCTTAGGTCTCTGGTGAGGACCCTGAAAGAAATGAATATACACCAGAAATCAAAGGAAATAATAATAATAATAATAATAATAATAATTTTTCAAAACTTCTCAGTGGAAAATGTCATGAAGACATTTCTGACCTTAGGTCTCTCTGGTGGGGACCCTGAAAGAAAAAGAATATACATCAAAGAAATCAAAGGAAATAATAATAATAATAATAATAATAATAATAATAATAATAATTTCTTTCAAAAATGGAAAGATGCTCAAGAAGAAGGAAAAGGCAGAAAATGTCATGATGGCATTTCTGACCTTAGGAGGTCTCTGGTGGGTACCGGAAAAAAATAATGAATATACCAGAAATCAAAGAATAATAATAATAATAATAATAATAATATTTTGTTTCAAAACTGCTCAGTGGAAAATGTCATGAAGACATTTCTGACCTTAGGTCTCTGGTGGGGACCCTGAAAGAAATGAATATACACCAGAAATCAAAGGAAATAATAATAATAATAATAATAATATCTTTCAAAACTTCTCAGTGGAAAATGTCATTTTAGACATTTCTGACCTTAGGTCTCTGGTAACCATCACACCCTGAAAGAAATGAGCATACACCAGAAATCAAAGGAAATAATAATAATAATAATAATAATAATAATAATAATAATTTCTTTCAAAACTGCTCAGTAGAAAATGTCATGAAGACATTTCTGACCTTAAAAGGTCTCTGGTGGGGACCCTGAAAGAAATGAGCATACACCAGAAATCAAAGGAAATAATAATAATAATAATAATAATAATAATAATAATTTCTTTCAAAACTGCTCAGTAGAAAATGTCATGAAGACATTTCTGACCTTAGGTCTCTGGTGGGGACCCTGAAAGAAATGAGCATACACCAGAAATCAAAGGAAATAATAATAATAATAATAATAATAATAATAATAATAATTTCTTTTTTAAACTTCTCAAAAATGTCATAAGCAAGACATTTCTGACCTTAGGTCTCTGGATGGGGACCCTGAAAGAAATGAGCATACACCAGAAATCAAAGGAAATAATAATAATAATAATAATAATAATAATAATAATAATTTCTTTCAAAACTGCTCAGTGAGAAAATGTCATGAAGACATTTCTGACCTTAGGTCTCTGGTGGGACCCTGAAAAGAAATGAGCATACACCAAAAATCAAAGGAAATAATAATAATAATAATAATAATAATAATAATAATAAAAATAATAATTTCTTTCAAAAATTACTTCTCAGTGGAAAATGTCATGAAGACATTTCTGACCTTATATCTCTATATATGGGGACCCTGAAAGAAAGAAATATACACCAACAAATCAAAAATTATGGAAATAATAATAATAATAATAATAATAAATATAATAATAATTTTTTTGTCAAACTGCTCAGTGGAAAATGTCATTGAAGACATTTCTGACCTTAGGTCTCTGGTGGGGACCCTGAAAAGAAAGAAATATACACCAGAAATCAAAGGAAATAATAATAATAATAATAATAATAATATAATAATAATTTTTTCAAAACTGCTCAGTGGAAAATATTCATGAAGAATTTCTGACCTTTTTTTTTAGTCTCTGGTGTGGACCCTGAAAGAAAAAATATACACCAGAAATCAAAGGAAATAATAATAATAATAATAATAATAATAATAATAATAAAATAATAATAATAATATAATAATAATTTTTTCAAAACTGCTCAGTGGAAAATGTCATGAAGATATTTCTGACCTTAGGTCTCTATGGACCCTGAAAGAAAGAAATATACACCAGAAATCAAATCCGAAATAATAATAATAATAATAATAATAATAATAATAATAATAATAATATAATAATTTTTTTCAAAACTGCTCAGTGGAAAATGTCATGAAGATATTTCTGACCTTAGGTCTCTGAGTGTGGACCCTGAAAGTGGCCTATACAGAAATCAAATTTTGAAATAAAATAATAATAATAATAATAATAATAATAATAATAATAATAATATAATAATAATTTTTTTTCAAAACTGCTCATTGGAAAATGTCATGATGGCATTTCTGAACTTGGAGGTCTCTGGTGGGGACCCTGAAAAAAATGAATATACACCAGAAATCAAAGGAAATAATAATAATAATAATAATAATAATAATAATAATAATGAGAAGAAAAAGAAGATGATGGTTTATATAGGATGGAAAAGTAAAAAATGAAGAAGATGAGGATAAAGAAGAAGGAAAAGGCAGAGGGAATAATAATAATAATAATAATAATAATAATAATAATAATAATAATAATAATGGGTAGAAGAAGATGATGGTGAATAGGATGGAGAAAGTAGAAAATGAAAATGATGTGGATAAAGAAGGAGGAAAAGGCAGAGGGGAATAATAATAATAATAATAATAGTAATAATAACAATCAAAAACATAAAGAAATTGACAGTGATTTTTATTGGATTTAGTGGTTAGCCCCCTTTCCCCCAATCGTTTTTTATTTTCCAATTTTCTTTATTATAAGCCCTCCTCTTCGTTCATAACCATCACACGACTCTCCGCGAACTCCATGCTCTTCATTCCAATTTCTCCACTCCTCAAGCAGCTCTCCAGCTTCCGCCCACTCCAGCCACCCCCCCCACTACAATTCTATCTCCAGTTTTAACTGAAGCAACATGGAATTCTCGTGTTGAATGAATCTTTTATAGGGTCACTGCAAAAATAATGAGCCTCACCCTCAAACACCGTTAAGGTATTTATTTTAGACAGCGAAGACGCCTACTCTCAGCCTGCTTTAAAGATAGCTCCTCCGACTGTCAGATCAACGTGGGTTGGTTGGGAATGGACAGCTACGAAGGGGATGAGGTGGGGGTGTATTGTCTTCGGATCTGCCTGCCTGTCTGTCTGTGTGTCGTGTCATTATCTCCTCGCACATCAAATTCTTCCAGATAGAGATTCACACCGTTTCCCTTTCTTTTTAGCCCCCTCTCTTTCTCACACTCTCCCCCCCTCTCTCTCTCTTTCTCTCTCTCTCCTCTCTCTTTCTCTCTCTCTCTCTCTTTCTCTCTCTCTCTCTCCTGAAGAATAACATGCGTGTGAATCTGCGGCACCGTTACCAGATTGGTAAGGGTGGTGTGGAAGCAAATAAGGCAATATCGTGTGAGTACGGGAGGGTGTGCGTATGGGTGAACTGGCCTTACAGACACTTCTGAAGTCCTTGCGATGAACAACTGACATCATTCCATGAATTGCTGTAACCAACGCAGTATTTATGACACTTGTTGGCCTCCATACTTGACACGCGTCAGTGTTTTTGTTTTTATTTTTTACATTTTTTCTCTTCACAGAAATATCTATAAGCAATATCGAATCAGTAAGTTAACATAGCCTGAGATGAGGGCATTAACTGGATATGTTCTGAAATCTTCATTTTATAATATTCGAACCATGTGCCCTATTGAATGAAGTGCATGAACAAGGAAGATTTTGCTGATTAATTAATATTTGCAATCTATCACCCGTTTCATACCCCTCCCTGGTCTTTTGAACAGGAGAAGGGGTTTATCACCTGATTCCTGTTTAGGATTGGGCATCCAACTAAAGTATTCTAATTTTCCCCCAGACCCAGTAGACTCTTGCGTCTTAAGGGCATTATCGCCTTACATGGGGTGAATGGATTAAAACAATAGCGTTTTTATCATAAAATATACGCATACACACACAAAATCAACACATACAAGAAGCATATATACACATACACGCACACCCACAATCACACACATATATAAACACTCACATATATACACACACACATGTATTTATATAATAAAAAACAGCAAATATTATTGCTAGCAATTAATATACCTAAAATTACATAAGTTAAATTATATCATAATCAGTAGTATTACTACTAGTAAATATTTATTGAATTAGATATAGTAACATTCAATTCATGATATATATATATATATATATATACAAGCAAATATATGGATATAGATCCGACAGTATGAAGAAAAATATACGGAAAAAACAAACAAAAATCCTTATATACAATTATGCTGTTTTAATGTTATATGTCAATGTCAAGACGTTTCGGTCTAATAAACCATCTTCAGGACATATTCATAAAATATAATTAACATTATTAATTCGTCTTTGTCATGTTGTATTGATAATGTTATAATTTATGAATATGTCCTGTAGATGGTTTATTAAACCGAAACGTCCGACGTTGACATTTTAACATTAAAAACAACATAATTGAATATATGATTTGTTTTTTCCGTATATTTTTCTTCATATATATATATATATATATATATATATATATATATATATATATATATATAAATTCTTTTATACCAAGAACAATTCTATAGAAAAGTTGTATGAAAAAGTGGAAAAAGTTTGCGTCCGACATTTGTCTTCATTCATAACGTCATCGGACTAACTGTATTTTCGTTGATACAAACGAACGAGAGACGCTGGTAATTTTAAATTTTAAAATATTTTTTTCTTTATATTTCAAATAATATTTGTCATCTCATTGGGATTTTTTTTTTAGTCACCCGCCGAAAGGGATGTGGTATTATGGTGTATGGAGGATTGATGAGTTGTTATGGTTATGAGGAAATTGTAACGAGTGAATGGGTTGTGAATCTGATTAGCTAGGTATAACATAGATTGTGAAGATCAGCTTCAAACCCTTCGCCCTTTTTGGCCTTGTGCCATAATTGTATTAATTTACATTAAATATCTATATTATTTCAAGTAATAAATTACCACCATCTCCTGTTCGTTCCGTGAATTTGAGAGGATCAAAATTAATAATATATAAACATGATACGTCTAAATTATTTAACCAAACATGCTTGAATAAATATATGTCACCTATATATATATATATATATATATCTCTCTCCTCTCTCTCTCTCTCTCTCTCTCTCTCTATATATATATATATATATATATATATATATATATATATATATACAGTGTAACCCGGATATAAGAGAGTTGTCAGGACCGGAGAAGAAGTCTCTTATATCCGGGTTTGGTCTATTTTATATACATTAACACAGGTTCTAATTTGGGACCAGAGAAAATCTCTCTTATATCCGGCTTTCTATTATATCCGGGACTCTTATATCCTGGTTACACTGTATATATATATATATATATATATATATATATATATATATATATATATATATATATATATGCAAATTTCATCTGAATACGACGGACAAGGTGCTTTTATTTAGTTTTTTATACAATTTCACATGCGATCTAATATTTTTTTTTTCTTTTCGGATGATAAATTATATAACAACTGTCTCCATGAATATATAAATGAGATCTATTTGACCTATTGTCAGTGGCCTATACAATTATTTACGAATTTTGATTGATTAAATATTCATGGAGACCTACCGTTCACTATTTGTAACATACTTGTTGACAACACTAATATAATAGCATCATCTACATGCAAAAACAGGCTAAAAATAATGGAAGCCTTATTAATAAAAACGAAAAAAAAAAACACTTAATAATATTAACTTTGAACATGGACACAATATTTTGACCGTGTTTTGAAAAATGAAAAACATTTTATAAAACATACATACAACAAACTATTTCTTATTTAACAGTTAAAATATTTAATCCTTGAAAATGGCTAAATGTATAGCCGAAAGCGCTCGGATAAAAAGAACATTCGGACAGTTTTTATATAATTTATCATCCGAAAAGAAAAAAAAAATATTAATCGCATGAGAAATTGTATAAAAAACTAAATAAAAGTATTTTGTCTCTCGTATTCAATGAAATGTGCATGAAAGAAAGATTGCTACCTAAATGCACAAATATATATATATATATATATATATATATATATATATATATAAAAATATATATATATAAAATATATATATATACACAAATATATATATATATATATAAATATATATATATATATATACACAAATATATATATATATATATATATATATATATATATATATATATATATATATATATATATATATATATGTCCTTTTTGAAAGCTATTTTATAGAAATTGACGAACATTCCAGTCGTTGTAGTTTTATTTCTTTTGATTTATGGTGAATAGATTGCCTTAACCTTTTATCGTTTTACAGTGCGTTTCCTCTGTGATTATTTTTCTAAATGCTTGTTATTTATTATAAGAGAGACCGATTTTCTTATCTGAATTGGAGTGGCATAAAAAGGTTCGTCGCAGAAAATACGAGACACAATTCTACCCATAAATCTTACATGAAACACAACCATTTTTTTATTTATTTACTAGCTTAGAATCCGCCTTTTCAGGCGGACTTTAGGTTAGCTCCTGCGGGGGTGCTTTTGGACCGTCGGTTTTTTACTTTCAGCGTCATACGTACGTAAATTCATAAGAATTTAGAAATAGTAAAATTATTTCATCTTCTTTCGACACCTTAATTCGGCATAATCTTTCTTTCTATACGCAACCGATTACCGTGGTTTATTTTCATTTATTTTGCCCGAAATTTTTATTTTCATTTTAAATCACCTTTCTTTATGATCCCTTCACATAAAGTCATTCTTAAAAGACATTAGGGAAACTGAACTTATAATATTTCGAATACGACACATTACGCGTGCTAGAAAAAGAAAAAAAACATATGAGTGACGTACCATGTCCCGCTTAAGTTGTAGTCACGGTTTAATTAGACGATATCAATTGCAATTGCGACGAAAAGCGAAATTAAAGTTAAACCTTTAATAAAAAAAACATGTTTTTAAATGCATCATTCTGTTCAATATTTAAATTTAAATTTAAGAAAGTTATTTATTTAATTTTAAATCACGTGTAACTACAGTAGTTACTTCCTGTTACTTCAGGTTGTTTGTGATTCGATGAGACCTAAAAACTGCCGGACAGACAGACACACGTACACTGTGCTTTATTAATATAGATTTATTTGTTGGTTTGTTTCTATTTATTTGTTCAGTGGGGCAGTCTTCCTTCAGGATAACTATTTTGACAAGAAATAACGGATGTAGGGGTTCTCCTTCGATATAAATATGAGGGTGCACAAAAGTGTTACAGATTTTTGTGTATATGTGTGTAACTAGTGAGCCAGTCAAAATGACTTAACTCCCTTTATAGTCTACCAATAAAGGTTAACCAATCAGAAGACGTAGAACATTCAATCCGTCGTATAATAAAGGCGGCCATTTTGTTCACTCTTTTGACCGAATGTCCAGTCCAGCTTGTCAGGCGAAGAGAACCAGAAGGACGAACTATGCTCTGCTACTTTTTACCGAAATATCCACTGCTAACCAGAACGACGCTTTCCTACAGTCTTCGAAATATTCACTGCTAACCCGTCTGGATTCTAAACTCGAATTCCGTCACGACAGACCGTCAGGAGGATTTCGAATAAAACAAAAAGAATCCTGAACTACTTTACAAGATACAGGTCACACTAAAATCAAAGACGTTGTTGATATTTCCTTTGACATTTTTGAGCGACACTGATTTTAAAAGTAAAACGACGTAAAATCTGGAACTAGAGACAGAAGGATTTCGTTCCTAACAAGAGAAAGGTCCTGAACAATATAAAGAGCGACACTCGTGGACACTAAAATCAAAACACAGAAGGGCGGAAATTTAAATATCTGGGAAGTAAATATCTGGGAGTGTTGACAGAGGATTGCAAAGAAAGACACTGAGATCCGAAGACGTATTGGGATGAAAATGATCGATTTTGAATTACAAGAGCGAGAAGATCCGAAGACGTTGGGATGACCAAAGACAATTCCAAAAAGGAGTCCTGAACTACTAGAACAAAGAGATACAGGTCGGGGACACTAAAATCAAGCAGGTGCGGAAATTTAAATATCTGGGTAGTGTTTTGACAGAGGACGGCAAGAGCGACACTGAGATCCGAAGACGTATTGGGATGGCCAAAGACGAATTCCAAAAGCTAGGCAGAGTATTACGAGACAGGAGGATTTCGTTGGTAACAAAGAAAATCTTCCTGAACTACTACAAGATACAGGTCAGGGGACACTAAAATCAAGCAGGGGCGGAAATTTAAATATCTGGGAAGTGTTTTGACAGAGGACGGCAAGAGCGACACTGAGATCCGAAGACGTATTGGGATGAAAAAGACGAATTCCCAAAGCTAGGCAGAGTATTACGAGACAGAAGGATTTCGTTGGTAACAAAAGAAAAGAGTCCTGAACTACTACGAGATACAGGTCAGGGACACTAAAATCAAGCAGGGGCGGAAATTTAAATATCTGGGTAGTGTTTTGACAGAGGACAGCAAGAGCGACACTGAGATCCGAAGACGTATTGGGATGACCAAAGACGCATTCAAAAAGCTAGGCAGAGTATTACGAGACAGAAGGATTTCGTTGGTAACAAAGAAAAGAGTCCTGAACTACTACGAGATACAGGTCAGGGGACACTAAAATCAAGCAGGGGCGGAAATTTAAATATCTGGGTAGTGTTTTGACAGAGGACGGCAATCCGAAGACGTATTGGGATGACCAAAGACACTGAGATCCGAAGACGTATTTAAACATTGGGATGACCAAACAAAGAGCGATACATCAAAAGACTACAGAATGACGCTGAGATCCGATTATTCCAAAATCGAGACAGGAGGATTTCGTTGGTAACAAAGAAAAGAGTCCTGAACTACTACGAGATACAGGTCAGGGACAAAAATCAAGCAGGGGCGGAAATTTAAATATCTGGAAAGAACTGAGAATATTGGGATGACCAAAGACGCATTCAAAAGCTAGGCAGAGTGGTCATAACAAAGAAAAAGAGTCCTGAACAGAGATACAGGTCGGGGACACTAAAATCAAGGAAGAGCAGACAAATGCGAGATCTAAGACGTATTGGGATGACCAAAACGCATTCCAAAAGCTAGGCAGAGTATTATTTAGAATTTCGTTGGTAACAAAGAAAAGAGTCCTGAACTACTACGAGATACAGGTCAGGGGACACTAAAATCAAGCAGGGGCGGAAATTTAAATATCTGGGTAGTGTTTTGACAGAGGACGGCAAGAGCGACACTCCAAAGACGTATTGGGATGACCAAAGACGCATTCCAAAAGCTAGGCAGAGTATTACGAGACAGGAGGATTTCGTTGGTAACAAAGAAAAGAGTCCTGAACTACTACGAGATACAGGTCGGGGGACACTAAAATCAGGCAGGGGCGGAAATTTAAATATCTGGGTAGTGTTTTGACAGAGGACGGCAAGAGCGACACTGAGATCTGAAGACGTATTGGGATGACCAAAGACGCATTCCAAAAGCTAGGCAGAGTATTACGAGACAGAAGGATTTCGTTGGTAACAAAGAAAAGAGTCCTGAACTACTACTTGATACAGGTCGGGGGACACTAAAATCAAACAGGTGTGGAAATTTAAATATCTGGGAAGTGTTTTGACAGAGGACGGCAAGAGCGACACTGAGATCTGAAGACGTATTGGGATGGCCAAAGACGAATTCCCAAAGCTAGGCAGAGTATTACGAGACAGGAGGATTTCGTTGGTAACAAAGAAAAGAGTCCTGAACTACTACGAGATACAGGTCGGGGACACTAAAATCAAGCAGGGGCGGAAATTTAAATATCTGGGTAGTGTTTTGACAGAGGACGGCAAGAGCGACACCAAAGACGTGAGATCCAAAAGAAGACGTATTGATGACCCGAAGACGCATTTGGGATGACCAAAGACGCATTCCAAAAGCTAGGCAGAGTATTACGAGACAGGAGGATTTCGTTGGTAACAAAGAAAAGAGTCCTGAACTACTACGAGATACAGGTCAGGGACACTAAAAATCAAGCAGGGGCGGAAATTTAAATATCTGGGTAGTGTTTTGACAGAGGACGGCAAGAGACACTGACACTGAGATCCGAAGACGTATTGGGATGACCAAAGACGCATTCCAAAAGCTAGGCAAAAAAGTATTACGAGACAGGAGGATTTCGTTGGTAACAAAGAAAAGAGTCCTGAACTACTACGAGATACAGGTCAGGGACACTAAAATCAAGCAGGGGCGGAAATTTAAATATCTGGGTAGTGTTTTGACAGAGAACGGCAAGAGCGACACTGAGATCCAAAGACGTATTGGGATGAACAAAGACGCATTCCAAAAAAATAGGCAGAGTATTACGAGACAGGAGGATTTCGTTGGTAACAAAGAAAAGAGTCCTGAACTACTACGAGATACAGGTCGGGGACACTAAAATCAAGCAGGGGTGGAAATTTAAATATCTGGGTAGTGTTTTGACAGAGGACGGCAAGAGCGACACTGAGATCCGAAGACGTATTGGGATGACCAAAGACGCATTCCAAAAGCTAGGCAGAGTATTACGAGACAGGAGGATTTCGTTGGTAACAAAGAAAAGAGTCCTGAACTACTACGAGATACAGGTCGGGGACACTAAAATCAAGCAGGGGCGGAAATTTAAATATCTGGGTAGTGTTTTGACAGAGGACGGCAAGAGCGACACTGAGATCCGAAGACGTATTGGGATGACCAAAGACGCATTCCAAAAGCTAGGCAGAGTATTACGAGACAGGAGGATTTCGTTGGTAACAAAGAAAAGAGTCCTGAACTACTACAGGTCGGATACAGGTCAGGGGACACTAAAATCAAGCAGGGGCGGAAATTTAAATATCTGGGTAGTGTTTTGACAGAGGACGGCAAGAGCGACACTGAGATCCGAAGACGAAATTTATATCTGGGATGAGGACGGCAAGAGACAAGGATGACCAAAGACGCATTCCAAAAGCTAGGCAGAGTATTACGAGACAGGAGGATTTCGTTGGTAACAAAGAAAAGAGTCCTGAACTACTACGAGATACAGGTCAGGGACACTAAAATCAAGGGCGGAAGGGGTGGAAATTTAAATATCTGGGTAGTGTTTTGACAGAGGACGGCAAGAGCGACACTGAGATCCGAAGACGTATTGGGATGACCAAAGACGCATTCCCAAAGCTAGGCAGAGTATTACGAGACAGGAGGATTTCGTTGGTAACAAAGAAAAGAGTCCTGAACTACTACGAGATACAGGTCAGGGACACTAAAATCAAGCAGGGGTGGAAATTTAAATATCTGGGTAGTGTTTTGACAGAGGACGGCAAGAGCGACACTGAGATCCGAAAGACGTATTGGGATGACCAAAGACGCATTCCAAAAGCTAGGCAGAGTATTACGAGACAGGAGGATTTCGTTGGTAACAAAAAAAGAGTCCTGAACTACTACGAGATACAGGTCGGGGACACTAAAATCAAGCAGGGGACGGAAATTTAAATATCTGGGTAGTGTTTTGACAGAGGACGGCAAGAGCGACACTGAGATCCGAAGACGTATTGGGATGACCAAAGACGCATTCAAAAAAAGCTAGGCAGAGTATTACAGAGACAGGAGGATTTCGTTGGTAACAAAGAAAAGAGTCCTGAACTACTACGAGATACAGGTCGGGGACACTAAAATCAAGCAGGGGCGGAAATTTAAATATCTGGGTAGTGTTTTGACAGAGGACGGCAAGAGCGACACTGAGATCCGAAGACGTATTGGGATGACCAAAGACGCATTCCAAAAAGCTAGGCAGAGTATTACGAGACAGGAGGATTTCGTTGGTAACAAAGAAAAGAGTCCTGAACTACTACGAGATACAGGTCGGGGACACTAAAAATCAAGCAGGGGCGGAAATTTAAATATCTGGGTAGTGTTTTGACAGAGGACGGCAAGAGCGACACTGAGATCCAAAGACGTATTGGGATGACCAAAGACGCATTCCAAAAAGCTAGGCAGAGTTATTACGAGACAGGAGGATTTCGTTGGTAACAAAGAAAAGAGTCCTGAACTACTACGAGATACAGGTCGGGGACACTAAAATCAAGCAGGGGCGGAAATTTAAATATCTGGGTAGTGTTTTGACAGAGGACGGCAAGAGCGACACTGAGATCCAAAGACGTATTGGGATGACCAAAGACGCATTCCAAAAGCTAGGCAGAGTATTACGAGACAGGAGGATTTCGTTGGTAACAAAGAAAAGAGTCCTGAACTACTACGAGATACAGGTCAGGGACACACTAAAATCAAGCAGGGGCGGAAATTTAAATATCTGGGTAGTGTTTTGACAGAGGACGGCAAGAGCGACACTGAGATCCGAAGACGTATTGGGATGACCAAAGACGCATTCCAAAAGCTAGGCAGAGTATTACGAGACAGGAGGATTTCGTTGGTAACAAAGAAAAGAGTCCTGAACTACTACGAGATACAGGTCGGGGACACTAAAATCAAGCAGGGGCGGAAATTTAAATATCTGGGTAGTGTTTTGACAGAGGACGGCAAGAGCGACACTGAGATCCGAAGACGTATTGGGATGACCAAAGACGCATTCCAAAAAGCTAGGCAGAGTATTACGAGACAGGAGGATTTCGTTGGTAACAAAGAAAAGAGTCCTGAACTACTACGAGATACAGGTCAGGGGACACTAAAATCAAGCAGGGCGGAAATTTAAATATCTGGGTAGTGTTTTTTGACAGAGGACGGCAAGAGCGACACTGAGATCTGAAGACGTATTGGGATGACCAAAGACGAATTCCAAAAGCTAGGCAGAGTATTACGAGACAGGAGGATTTCGTTGGTAACAAAGAAAAGAGTCCTGAACTACTACGAGATACAGGTCAGGGACACTAAAATCAAGCAGGGGCGGAAATTTAAATATCTGGGAAGTGTTTTGACAGAGGACGGCAAGAGCGACACTGAGATCCGAAGACGTATTGGGATGACCAAAGACGAATTCCAAAAGCTAGGCAGAGTATTACGAGACAGGAGGATTTCGTTGGTAACAAAGAAAAGAGTCCTGAACTACTACGAGATACAGGTCAGGGACACTAAAATCAAGCAGGGGCGGAAATTTAAATATCTGGGAAGTGTTTTGACAGAGGACGGCAAGAGCGACACTGAGATCCGAAGACGTATTGGGATGACCAAAGACGAATTCCAAAAGCTAGGCAGAGTATTACGAGACAGGAGGATTTCGTTGGTAACAAAGAAAAGAGTCCTGAACTACTACGAGATACAGGTCGGGGACACTAAAATCAAGCAGGGGCGGAAATTTAAATATCTGGGAAGTGTTTTGAAGTGTTTGACAGAGGACGGCAAGAGCGACACTGAGATCCTGAACTACTACGACGGTCGGGGATTCAAGGGATGACCAAAGACGAATTCCCAAAGCTAGGCAGAGTATTACGAGACAGGAGAATTTCGTTGGTAACAAAGAAAAGAGTCCTGAACTACTACAAGATACAGGTCGGGGACACTAAAATCAAGCAGGGGCGGAAATTTAAATATCTGGGAAGTGTTTTGACAGAGGACGGCAAGAGCGACACTGAGATCCGAAGACGTATTGGGATGGCCAAAAACGAATTCCAAAAGCTAGGCAGAGTATTACGAGACAGAAGGATTTCGTTGGGAAGAAAGAAAAGAGGACTGTCCTCTTCTACGGCAACGAATATTGGACGGTCTCCTAAAAAATGTGACTTTAGACAACGGAGGTATGTTTCTACAGAAGGATGCCGACGATATCACGGACCGAGCATGTGAGCAACGATGAGGTTTTGGAGAGGATGAAAACAAGGAGGAAGCTTATACTTGACTCCAGGAAAAGGTAGCTGAAATTTCAGGGACACGTAATGAGGAAGGAGGCCTTGGAGAATCTGATACTCTCAAGTCGAATAAAGGAAAAGAGAGACAAGGGAAAGCAACACATGACATACCTAGTGGACATAAGCAAGCAGTTGACAGAACGTGGTCTGGGGGAGGAAGCAGTGGGAAGGAACTTATTGAGAGCCACAAGGGATAGGGAGAAGTGGAGAGCCATGATCGCCTACGTCCTGAAAGGACATGGCACATAAAAAGAAAACGAGAAGTCGCTCAAAAAACAGATAAATTTTTATCTGACAAATGCAATTTTATTGGTAGTTTTTAGTCTCTGACCGATATTTTTTTTCTTTTTTCTTTTTTTCTTTTATTTTATAAGCAAGGCAGTTAAGCCACAGAGACGCAAGAAGTTACTTGGCGTGGAAGGACAAGAAACAGGAATAATTATCAGGGAACGAGCATAGACGAAGAGTAATCAGGCAGAGAGAAAATAGCGATTGACATTGCATTTCAATTTTTACAAATTAAAGTTGGCTGGGAACCATGAATCCGGAAAGATGTTCCACGAGCGAGAAGTGTGAGAAAAGAAACTGTTAGCATAGAATCTGCCGTTACATCTAACCAATCTAACCAATGCTGCGCTTAAATTACAGAGAATATAGACACTATAGCGAAGAGGACATCCAAAAAAGTACCACGAAATTATTTATGGAAAAAGCCAATGAAGGCAGCGTTACGGTGGTGGGAAAGTGATGGAAACCGAGATGCCAGATCGGGGCCAATAATATTGAAGATTCTTCTTTGTATTTTATCAGGGATTTCTTGGTAAATAGCAGGGTCACCGGACCATATGTGGCAGCAATATTCTAAGCATGGACGAATGGTAGGTTTATAGATCAGGACCAATAATATTGCCGATTTTTCCTTGGATATTATCAAGGAACTCCAGGTAAATAGCAGGGTCACCGGACCATATCTGGCAGCAATATTCTAACCATGGACAGTGAGTGAAATAAAAGGTTCAGTTCGACAGTCCAACCACCTGAAGAAGTCCGGAGCGTACAACAGCCGAAACATTGTAATAAATATGTCAACAAAGATAAGGACAATAGTCCGAATAATGTAAATAACGCTGCTAAACTATTATTTAACATTCCTTACCTAAATATAAAAAAATCATTTATGAATTTCATTTCAACTACATTATATTTAATATACATATTGTATTCATTCAAACCTATCCTAAACATCTTGTCGGGATTAAATAAGTCATTGAGGTGTTGATATGCCGTAAAAAAAAAATTAATGAAACCAAATGGTCACCCATCTAGTGACCAGGCTCGACGCTGTGCTTAACTTCTGTGATTATACAAAACCCATATTTCAACGTGATGTGGTCTTGAGCCGTTTCGACTGGTGGAAATAGGGAATCTTGTTTGTTTTAACATTAGTCAAAGTAATGTCGATAGAGTAGTGAAAGGCTATTAAGTAGGAGAAATCAGGCTGCTTATATAATTTTTCTGTGAATTCATTGTCTTTATTTCTTTTCTTCAATGATAGCTTTTTTGGAAGTTTTTAGCATAAATGGTTAAAAAAGAATTTCTTTATTTTATATGCAACAATGCCGTTAACTAAAAGAGACCATTTTCGAATGGATTCCATTGCAAAATTACCAAAATATGGCCACCATTTTTTGAAATTAAGAGTCAGGTTAGCTTTCTTTCAGCATTTTTCGTTTTAACGATTTAAAAAAGAAATCTTTCTTACAAGTGTCAATCGAGTTGGTTTTAGAAATAAAATCCCAGATTACACAAGCAGAATATATGACCAATGCAATTAAAAGAGTTACTAACCTTATTTGCCATTTTCTCTGCCATTATACTAGTCCATATAGACACAGAGATGCAGACACACAGAGACACACACTCGCACACCAATACACACACATACACAGAGGCACGCGCACACAGATTAAACAGGCAGAATATACAACGAATACAATTAAAAGAGTTACTAAAATGATTCGCTATTTTCTCCGCCATTATTCGAGTACATATATATGCACAGAGACACACACGCGCACACCAATACATACACGTACACACACACGCACCCGCACACAGATTACACAAGCAGAATATATAACCAATGCAATTAAAAGAGTTACTAACACTATCCCCCATTTTCTCCGCCATTTTTCCCGCAATTTGTACATATATACACATACGCGCGCACAGATACATACAAACACATACACACACGCGCGCACACACACACATGCATACATACACACACAAACACATAAACACACATACACACGCACGCACACACGTACATACATACATGCATACATATATATATATATATATATATATATATATATATATATATATATATATGAGGTTGAAAATATAAGAAAGTAATTACTTATTTACCTCGTGGTAATATTTTCATTAATGTTTTCATTCATTAATTCATATTTTTTGTCATCGTCATTCTTTTTGTTGTAGTTTCTTCAAATCTAGATTCTCTGTTTTTGCTTTTGTTTGTTTATTTATTTATTTATTCGTTTCTTTCTTCGCGCGATTTAATGAAAAGATTAGACCCTTGAAAAAAAAATAATGTCTTTTACAAATTCTTAGAAGTCCGGAAAAGAATTTTTTTTTTCTTCTCTTATTGTAACTCACAAAAGACCTACAGAATTTCGTGGATATATACATATATATATATATGTATATTTGTTATTTTATTTTACCGGAGAACATTTCACGGACACAAAAATAATGGAACCAAATAAAATAAAAATGACAGAAATTGATTTTGAAATGTTCAATAACAAAATTCTTCCTTTAGACTGTATACAAAAATGTTTTCTCTCATCAAATATTACAGGTCTGCGATAAAATTCTTCACATCATTCTATTTAGCCACTATAATTCCCTTACATCTACACAAACAAGCATACACAGGCATATTTAAATCCCTTTAATATATATATATATATATATATATATATATATATATATATATATATATATCTCCAAGTATAGGATTGGTGTATACGGAATAAATTCCAACAATTACTATTCTTAAAAGAGTGCTCAATACAGAGTAGAGCAAATATAATCATTTATTCGAAAATTATAACATGTTATAATTTTCGAATAGATAATATATATATATATATATATATATATATATATAGGGAGCTACATAAATATATATATATAGAACTAAATATATATATATGAACTAAATATATATATATATATATATATATGAACTATATATACACTCACACACACACACACACATATATATATATATATATATATATATATATATATATATATATATATATATATATATATCATCTGTGTATATTTAGGCAGCATATTTTTAATCAGACAGGTTTGGTTAAATAATTTAGATATATCATGTCCATTAGTTTTCGTTTTGATCCTTTTAATCAATTTTCTAAGGCTACCAAAAATTAATCCGTGAATAATATGGCTAAATTATTTAACCAAAACATTTTGTGTGTATATATATATATATATATATATATATATATATATATATATATATATATATAATGAAAAAAGAAAAAATTAGTTTTATTATTACCACTCATGATAATAAAAAGTCAAAAAGAAAAACGGGCTAGCTAACCGGTTTCGTACCTCTGCTCATCAGAGCTAAATCGAGGTAAATAGAATAAATTATATAAGATATAAAAAGAAACAATGGATAAAGTTTATTGGTGGGAAAAAATTAAATGGTAATTAGTTGGAGGCCTAATATAAATTCTTTCTGTTTACAAAGAGAAAGCTTTAAAGATAGAATATCCTAATATATATATATATATATATATATATATATATATATATATATATATATATATATATATTATTATTCCAGTGAGATTTTCTAATTTATTCAAGATGATCTTCCCTCTCTCTAACCCTCTAACTTTCTGTCCTAGAATAACAAGCTGCCTCACACGTTTTACATACGATTTCATTTTCAAGTGTTTTTTTCACTGCTCTTTGGATTGTCATACCTAGAATTATTCTCTCAAGTACCAAACATACCGAACATGTGTATTTTTACGCGGACCCCAATCTAAAGCAGAATGCGACACAAGGTCAGTGTTGCGTAGGGAGCGTCATGCACACACACACACACACACACATATATATATATATATATATATATAGACCATGGACAACAAATTTTGCCCAGTCCCAGCGACCACTATCTAACATCGACCCTGCCTCTCTTACTGCAATGAGAGAGGTGCTGCTACAGAATTGGAATCCCCGGGAACAATCGCCCCCTGCTATCTATAATGAGGTGATTTAAAAACAGGGACTACAGAAGAGGATTTAGAACAAGATGTAAAGCAAGATCTCGCAAGGAATTTGTTGTAAAGTTTGGAGAGAACAGGAGCCAGTTCAGGAGCACATTTCCTTAGGATAATTTCGTGGACACAATCACGACTGTATGCCTGGTGGGGATCTTGTTTGGATACAGTAGTAGAAACATAGTTATGTGCATATCAACCAGTAGAAAACCCGTTCTAAAGGGAAAGTTTGGCAAAGATAATCCTGTTATGCCGTTAGTGGATCTGGAAGAGAATTTACGAGCAAAGAATCGTGTCTTATCTGCAGTAAATGACAATACTTTAAACTTTTCTTTATTATCTGTGATTTGTCAGATTCTTAAGAAAGTTTGGAGCGTTTTTCCCTTGCCATCTCCACGTTTTTGAATTCAGAAAAAAAAGTCCTTCTTCTAAAACGGTTGTCCCTCGAGACATGATGGCTGATATTTTAATCTATAGCATGTGAGGAAAGGAGGTGGACTCATAGATTTTTCAAGCTTCGTGGTTTGGTTGATTTTGTTTAGCGACATATCAACACCTCTATTGGTTATTTAATGCCTAAATCTAAATATTTTGAACGCATTTGTATGACTTCAAGTACAAATAAAATGCATTGTTAGTCATTTTGCTATAAAATGTATTCTTAGTAATTCTATTATAAAATGTATTGCTGTTCATTTTGCTTTAAAAATGTATTGTTGGTCATTTTATTATAAAATGTATTGTTGGTCATTTTTTTAATAAAAATGTATTGTTGGTCATTTTTTTAATAAAAATGTATTGTTGGTCATTTTACTATAAAATGTATTGTTGGTCATTTTACTATGAAATGTATTGTTGATAATTTTACTATAAATATGTACTGTTGGAACTCTATACATATATAATGGTCTATGTGTATGTATGTTTGTTCCCGGCTAAAAGTAAAAACTAAAATAAACACAACAAAGTAAATATATATACAGACTCATTATCACCCAAGCCAGCGTTTTTCAAAAAAAAAAAAAAAAAACTTTTCATAATATGATTTTTATTTACATATAAGATATTTTAAAATTAAACTGTATAAGAATGCATTCGAAATTCTCAGAATTAAAATGTAAAAACCAACGGTAATAATTCTTATTCCTGATTATAATTACCGTTCGTTTTTACTTTTTAATTCTGCTGATACTTTTGAACCGCTATACATGTATGTATTTTTTAAATTTCTATTAGCTGGGACCCTAACAGGTGCTACCACCCCGGGCCAGGATGAATCTGGAAACAACAGCTATTAAGAGGGGATCCTATCGCTCGTCAAAACCGCCAATCTCCCGACCAGAGGCCTTTCTTCCCGATGTGGTTTCTCATGCTTGTGTGGCCATAATTACTAAACGAGCGATATGTGTGTTTTATGTTTTAGCTTTTTTTAATTTATATTTTGGAATACAGTTTGATTTTTTAAGAAAATGTAGGATATTATATGGCTTAATGTCATCAAGTAGTTCTTTCATGTTAGTTGTTTGGTTGATTTTGTTTAGCAGCATATCAACACCTATAGGGGTAATTTAATGCTGAAATCTAAATATTTTGAAAACAGTTGCATGCCTTCCTCTACTGATAAAATGTATTACTGGTAATTTTACTATAAATATATAATTTTAGACTTTGATAGTGTTTTGTTCTTGCTTGGGGTTTCACTATTTGCCCATGGCTTAGACTCTAACATGTGCTACCATATGTCCAATATTATATGGATTGATGTCACGATTGTTTCGTTGATTTTGTTTAGCGACACATCAACCTCTAGAAGTTATTTAATGCCGAAATATGAATATTTTGAACACAATTTTATGGCTTCAACTACAGATAAAATGTATTATCGACCATTTTACTATAAATATGTATTACTGTTAATTTTTATATAAACATAAATTGTTGGGACGTTTACTATAAAACTGTTAAGGCATGAACCCGTTGTCATCCAGGTACTTGTCTTTAATCTATTCATCCCGATAATGCCACTAAGACCCAAGAGCCTACTTGGAGTGAAATAGAATGAAAAGACTTCAAAAGACCGGAAACCCAATTCTTAAACAGGAAACAAGGGTTAAAGCTCTAGTCCTATTCAAAAGACCGAGGGGGTGTGAACGGGACAATAGGCAACTCTAACGGCTCTTATTAGTTAAATAACAGGGAAGACTTGATTTAATTTGTTTTGATTTGTTTAACGACATATCAACTCGTTATGGATTATTTAATGCCGAAGGGTAATTTTCTTGGGAGTTTTGAAATAATAAGAATATGAGATATGTTATTCTGCTTTCACAGGTGAATACATGGTAGATGATACTTCGCTTTTGAACATATACATGTTTGTGAGGACATAATTACTAGAGGCAGTGATACGTGCATTTTATATTGTAGTTTTATTGAAATTTCATTTTAGAGTATTGTTTGATTCCTTTAAGAAATTGCAGCATATTATATGGATTGCTGTCATAATTGTTGGTTGATTTTGTTTAGTGACACATCAACCTCTAGAGGTTATTTAAAACCCAAATCTGAATATTTTGAACACAATTTAAGGGCTTCAACTACAGATAAAATGTATTGGTGATCATTTTACTATAAATATGTAAAGGTGTTTCATTAAGAGGGATTATATATAAGGGTGTTTCATTAAGACGGATCAAAGTTAGCAGTAAATAAATCAGTGTTATTAGTGAAAATTTATTTATTTCTCTATTGGATCATGTCATTTAAGTCATGGCAATTATGTGTGAAAAATAATATCGCCCAAATAACCGCCTAATCTGAAGAAAAAATAAAAAATCATAAGCTTAAGCTTAATTCATATTTAAGATAGATCCAGGTTATTAGAACAGCCTTTATTTCTAGTGCTTTTACTATAAATATATATATAAATATATATTTTATATTTTCATTTTTCCTTTTTGTTTGTGGTCAATATTTGCTCATAGCTGGGAACCTAACTGGTGCTACCACCCCAGGTCAGATTAGCTATTAAAAGGTTGCTCCACCCTCCTCAAAACCTCTAATCTCCCGATCAGAGACCTTACTGCCGGATGTAGTTTATCGTCATACCCAGGACTACATTGTCAAGAGCATTAACAAGAAGTGAACGACAGAAATTTGGTCTAGTCTCGTCTGGTCAATAACCGTCACGCCAATCGCACATCCTCCACAAAATGATTACGTAATCTTGAATTACGTACGCATGAGTGCCGGGGAGATGGCTGGGGCCCGAAGCAAAGGGAAGATCCTTTTGAATTACGGTTTTTAGAATCAGTATCGTCATTCAGAATCGATCGTCCGGAATTCACAAACAGTTATTTCATCATTTATTTATTTATTTATTTATTTTCATATTTTGTCGTGAAAGGAATCCTTTAAGTTGGACAAGGTGATTGGTATGTCGTGGGCCGAGAGACTGGATGAAATGAAAAGAGTTGTTTTGGTATGAAGCCACGGTGAATAAATTGGTATTGACATCGAAGAATAGATAAAGAGGATAAAGAAGGACGGGTGTAGAAAAAGAGAGAAAAAGAGAGAAAGAGCGAGAAAGGGAGAGAGATTTATGTTTTTGATCAATACATTAAAAACTGGGAAAAAGACAGGCAAGTTGACAATTATGGAGAAATTAAGATAGGTACACACAGAATGAGATAGATAGATAGATAGATAGATAGATAGATAGATGGGATAATGGATAGACTGATATATATATATATATATGTGTGTGTGTGTGTGTGTGTGTGTGTGTGTGTGTGTGTGTGTGTGTGTGTGAAAAGTGTATATAAATATATATATATATAATTATTTATATATTATATGCGCGGTACTTATTAGAAAGCGCTCAATATCAGAGATAGAGCTAACATATTTGGTTGGATAGATGTGAGTTTGTGACCCTGGGTTTCACGCTTTAGCGATCGTCAGACAAACTGATTAATTTTTTTTTAAATTTGGGTTCATGTAGATTGCGCGTATTGGTGTTATTGTGGAAGTAGTGGCTTCGTCGCTTATGTCATCGTACTAACGCAAACATCAATGTATGTAGACACATATACATACATTCACGAGACATTCACGAGACATTTCCGCCACACTTCCAATCTTTAAATTTCAACATTTCAACATACAAATGCGTATGTATAGACATAACACCACCCGTATACATACATATGTCATATCCGAAACTGCCCACATATGTTTATATATGTATGAGTCCCGACGGACGACCAAGTATGTATATGTGTCTGCAGTAAGTAGCGGCTTGGATTGAGGAATCGGAGAGCCGAGTTCGAATTCCAGTCGAATCCATTACATTCACTTACGTGCTAATATCCTTGCCGAAGGTCTGAATCCTCTTCTTCTCCCTCCTGCTATGGGTAAATAGCAGGACAGACTGGGTTCTATAGCCTTGGATGGCAACTGGTCTAGGAGAAGGACAACTCTAAATTCAAAACCTGTAGTAGAGGGTCGTTTGGGGACCTTGTGGCACGCAGTGCACCAGGTCTGTGAATTCAGCCCTTCAAAAAGTGTTGATGGTCCTGCACGAAGCCTTCACTACTATAATCAAATCTCATGTGCAGTTGTCGGGCTGTCGGTTTCCTAGGAACTGATCTGCTTGACCCTCATACGTCGAATTCGACGGGAGAATTATTATTATTATTATTATTATTATTAACACTTGTAAGAAAAACACGTTATAAACCGCTACATAAAGGCAATCCTGTTTTGACACTATTGGTGTTTCTTCGGGCGGTAATGGTTAAAATATAATGTTTAGCCATTGGAATTACAATCCACTGGAATCCACCTTAAATATTGTATATGTGTGTGTGTGTGTGTGTGTGTGAGAGAGAGAGAGAGAGAGACAGAGACAGAGAGAGAGAGAGAGAGAGTGTGAGAGTTGGTCTTTGTATATTCGAAGAGGGAAACTCCGTGTTATTTTTCCCCCTGAATAAGACTTGACATGAAAACCTTGACTGTTCCATTATTGCTACATGTCATGACCATCAAATACGGTTTTTAATGATCAGCGATACTATGCTTTAACTGTTGCCTCTGTCTAGGACTTTGCTATTGGTCACATACTAATTCCATTTGATAATTCACAGATAATAAAGAGAAGAAAATCTCTAGAGAAGGCAATGGGAAACCACTCCACTCTATTTCCCAAAAAGATTGAGGTCGATTTTCTCTCTTGTCGTCTGACTTCTTTCTTCTCTCTTCTGCTAGCTTCGAATTTTTAGATTCCGATGGTGATGGAACATCGCCAGTTGGCACGGCCTTGGACTTGTGTTTCAAACGATTTAGGCTTAAGTCTAATGGTCTTTTACCTGATTGTGAAATCACTGTATAAGACTTGACAATGAAACCTTGACTCTTCTATGCCTTTTACATATCCTGACCACCAAAGACGATGTTTAATGATCAGAGATTCAATGTTTTGACTGTTCGGTTTTGGTGCATTTGTTTGATAAAAGGCTGCCTAGATACGGAAAATGCTCTACGTGTTCTAGGGGTGTATCACAGATGTTAATATCAAAATCTGGTAAGATGGTATTTGGGGCTAGCTGTGCAAGGATTTTGTTTTTCTTGATGCTTACTGTAAGGCCAAAACAATGGCAAAGTTGTTCACAGACTGTTGGAGGTCTTCTTTTGAAGAATAGAGTAAAGGGTTGAAAGTTTACATTAGCAGTAAAAAGATGAATTTGAATTTGCACATCCAAATGATCACAACCCCTGAATGCTACAATAAGTACAAGTACTAAATTGGCAACAAGGTCTTCTTATTTTAAAGTTTAAATGGCTGGATGTAACCGTAAGTTCTATGCTAAGAGTTTCTTCTCCTATACTTCTTACTTGTGGAGCTCTTTTTCTGGCTTCTTGCTTCCTGATCAACTTTGATCTTCAAAAATTTAAATGCAATATCAAACGTTATCTTCTGTCTTTTTAATTCTTGTTCTTTTATTGTTCACTCTCAGTAACCCATTACATGTATTGCCTTGCTTGGGGTGAAATGATTAAAAAAAAAAGTTAATACATAAAAGTTGAAATGACAACAGCATTATAGACCATAATTTTTGTTAAGGTCAGCTCTTTGTTGTTGAAGACATGATTGATTAGCTTTCTAAATGCCTTGTGTGTAGCTCCAGTTCTGTATTTCACATCCTTGTCTGATGTTCACTTATTTGATAAAAGGCTGCCTAGATACGAAAAATGCTCTACTTGTTCTAGAGGTATATCACAGATGGTAATATCAAAATCTGGTAAGATGGAATTTGGAGCTGGCTGTGGAAGGTTCGTGGTTATCTTGCAGTTTACTGTAAGTCCAAAACAATGGTAGCAAAAAGTTATTAACAGAATTTATTTACTTAACAGAATTTATTACTTAACAGATTTTATTAAAATTTGAGTAAACGTTCCTTTAATATATTAAATAGTATATTTGTTTATTTTCACCTACCGGCCTGATCTTTTTTTTTCACCACATCATATTCTAACGACAGCCTATCTTTCTAGACTTGACAATTTGGTCCGACAATTTTTGTTAGAAACTTCTACACGCGAGACGCCTTTCCGCTCCTCCCCAACCTATAACTCTCTTCATCTTTGTTTACAGTCTAACTCCCCCCCACGACCCGCACAATAATAATAATAATAATAATAGACCTGCCTAACACATTTACACCGATCAAAATTTTGAATTTAAGTTTATTTTCGTAAAATATTTCGCATATGCAAAAATCAGACAGAGATCAGGTTTTTTGTTAACAATACGATTTCCACTGTTGGTGTGTAATTTTCTTGTCTCTTTTTATTCCTCGGACCGTTGATAAAGGACACAGGCGTGTCCGAAAATTCCGAACGTTTCTCTCCGTGCTTCTTTTCTGTCATATGGTTAATAATTAATATTTAATAAATATTCATCGTACTGATTATATTGGTACCATTTTGTTTGTCCTCGTTTTATTAACTAACATATCTATTTTACATTACTATATATTTCTATGTGTGTGTGTGTGTGTGTATATATATATATATATATATATATATATATATATATATATATATATATATATATATAAAAGTAGAATGTAAAACTTAGAGGCTACAGTCTGTTTCATGCTAGATGCAATCGTCAGGCCTGACGTTTGCATATAGCATGAAACAGACTGTCGCCTCTAAGCGTTGACTTCTATGTTCACTTTTATATTTACACACGCTCTATCTCTGATATTGAGCACTTTATCCCATAAATATAGCACAACTTAAGACTATATTTCTTCATATATATATATATATATATATATATATATATATAAATATATTTAAAAATCTCTCGGTTGTTGAAAAAACCTGGGTAGCACATTTTTAAAAAAAAATAAATTGGCATCCGAGGGAAAATGGAAAAAGAATAAAGCATTAGAAACTTCCGAAAAGTGCGAAAGAAATCGTCCAGTACCTTAAATTTCTGGTACAAAGCAAAAAAGAACAGCGAGTAATAAGTTAAAACGAAGAGTGCTCAATACACTAAGTAGAGCAAAAGTAAAATAATGAGTCAGGTATTGCCTACCTAGGTTACACCACATGGGTTCACCAGGGTGAACCTAGATCATTAAGATTTATTTATTTTACAGATATATAAATATAAATATATATATATATATATATATATATATATGGGGAGAGAGATAATCGGCAGTCTCAGATGGGTAGACAATCCTTGTTGCTTTTAATTTCTAATTAAAGGACAATTTGCGCTCTTCGGCAAGAATCGAACGTGCATCCCTCAAGGTAGGGAGAGCCACTGTTTAGCCCGGTGCGCCTATACCGCATTGGCCACGAAGAGACATCCAAATTTATACTTTCTAATCTGAAATCAGTTTCGTGTTCAAACATAAACAAACTTTATTAGAATTTTTTATTAATCTGACATCACTTTAAACTTTATTATCAATGGTTATTCGTATTTGAGTAGACGTTCCGTTTAGAGTGAAAGTTAAAGACAATTTTTTTTTGGGGGGGTGCGTGTGTGCGTGATGCGTTTGACATATAAAAAACAAATATTATTATAAAAACACACATTATAAAAAAAAATAATTTTTAAAATTCAAATTTAAAAATGTAAAATTATAGCTCCCCCTCTCCTTCGTGTGCATGCGTAGTCGCATCCTCGTTAACATCACTTTAATCCAGTGAAGGCCTCATGGACGAAACGCGTCACACGAAAGTTTTGTTTTTTTCCACTTTGTCATTAATTTTCCTAAGATTGTTCTGGTATCTAAAATGTATATATCATTTTCTCCCATATATATATATATATATATATATATATATATATATATATATATATATATATATATATATAATTGTCCCTGAAGAGAAAAAAAGGATCCATTTTTTATGTTCTTCATAATAAAGGTAATTTAATTGTTAATATCATAATAAGGTGATTTTCACTTTTCAGATAACAAAAATACGATTAAAACTTTATTTACTTTTTTCCCCCAAACTGATTCAAAGAATAGAATAAAAATATAACATCTTATCAAACAGAAATATTATTAGATTATGAAACCAGATCGTGACGTGAGAAAGAGCCTGTATAAGCTACGGACAATTTAATGACATGTGACGTGTAGATTCCACTTGTATAAATCATCTCAACACAGACAACCAAAGACACACAGATGTATACAGATGGATAGATAAATAGAGAGTGGTTGTAGTTAAAGTTACCAGCAGGTATTTAATATAAATTATTAATATTATTTTCACATTTCTTCTTCTTCTTCTTCTTCTTCTCCATCTGCTCCATCTTTTTCTTCTTCTCCCTTCTTCTTCTTCCCTCCTCTTCCTTCTCCTCCTCCTCCCTCTTCTTCTTCTTCTTCTTCCCTCCTCCTCCTCTTCCTCCTCCTCCTCCTTCTTCTTCTTCTGCTCCATCTTCTTCTTCTTCTCCCTTCTTCTTCTTCCCTCCTCTTCCTTCTCCTCCTCCTCCCTCTTCTTCTTCTTCTTCCCTCCTCCACCTCTTCCTCCTCCTCCTCCTCCTTCTTCTTCTTCTTCTTCTCCATCTTCTTCTTGTTCTCCCTTCTTCCCTCCTCCTCCTCCTCCCTCTTCTTCTTCTTCTTCTTCTTTTTCTTCTTCTACTTCTTCTTCTTCTTCTTCTTCTTCTTATTATTATTATTATTATTATTATTATTTCCTTTGATTCCTGGTGTATATTCATTTCTTTCAGGGTCCCGACCAGAGACCTAAGGTCAGAAATGCCATCATGACATTTTCCACTGAGCAATTTAAAAAAAATGTGTTCGCCGTATGGAAAGAAATCTACGCCACCTGAAGTGCCCAGGAGTATGTTGTTTTTTTGGGGGGGGGGGCAATTCCTATATTTTAAGAGTGTCATGAATTTGATCCACATAATTGTTTGTTTGTTTTGATAACAATTCCAAAATCATTGTCAGTAATGATAGACAGAGGCCAATGTAAAGCTCAATGCCAATACGATAATGCTTTTCTTATTTAAGCACTCATTACACAAAATATTAAAAATGAAGGGGAAAAGGAGAGAGTTCACTAGAAAAACCCTTCGAAAAAATATTATTGTCGCGGAATTATTGAAATTTTGGTCGAAAATACGAATCCGTTTGGGCGGGAATAGAATCTGTCGAAGATGGGGTCTGCTTGATGAAGACATTTATTTGATTGATTGATGCGAAAAATCTCTTGCTAAACGGTCCAGTTGTTTGCTCGGAATCGAAAAAGAGAAACAAAAAGATGAGACCAAATGATGGAATGACATCGAATAATTTGGAGGTTAACAAGAATGGAGGGAAAATGGAACTGTAATAGAAAAAGCTCTACGATCTGAAGAAAAAGAACGAAAGATAAAGAAAATGGTAGATGAAAGAAAGAAAGAAAGAAAGAAAGAAAAAAGAAAAAGAAAACAAAAGGAAAGGTAAAAGAAAGAAAAAAAGAATGAAAGAAAGAAGGGAAAAGAAAGAAAAGATAAAAGAAAGAAAAAGGAAAAAGACAGAAAGAAAACAAAGGTAAAAGAAAGAAAAAAATGAAAGAAGGAAAAGAAAGGAAAGATAAAAAGAAAGAAAGAAAATAAATAAAGAAAGAAAATAAAGAAAAAAGAATGATAAAAGAATGAAAGAAAGAAGGAAAAAGAAAGGAAAGATAAAAAGAAAGAAAAAGAGAGAAAAAGAAAGAAAGAAAGAGGAAAAAAGAAAACAAAGACAAAGAATATATGAAATATGAAAGAAAGAATGAAAGAAAAAGAACGAAAGATAAAGAAAATGGTAGATGAAAAAGAAAGAAAGAAAGAAAGAAAGAAAGAAAGAAAGAAAGAAAGAAAACAAAGAAAACAAAGAAAAAGAAAACAAAGCAAAAGGAAAGGTAAAAGAAAGAAAAAAGAATGAAAGAAAGAAGGGAAAAGAAAGAAAAGATAAAAGAAAGAAAAAGAAAAAAGACAGAAAGAAAACAAAGGTAAAAGAAAGAAAAAATGAAAGAAAGAAAAGAGGATTAATACTGTTGGGGTGCACCCACCTTCTAACTAGTAATGGACTGGTCCCTCTTATATAAGTCAGCTCTAGAGAGAGGACGGGGGAGACAGAGCGTCAGCAGTCCAGATAAGCTTACCCGGTACATACCGTTGGACTATAGACTTTGGCTATTGTTCCGTACTAACCAACCTTCGTTCTACTAATCACTCTATTGTTAATTGCTTTTATACCAGTATTTTCCTCTACAACTGTGTTTGTCTTGATTTATACACCGACACGCGGGAAACTCACAACATCTCAACAGAGAGATAAAAAGAAAGAAAGAAAATAAAGAAAGAAAGAAAATAAAGAAAAAAGAATGATAAAAGAATGAAAGAAAGAAGGAAAAAGAAAGGAAAGATAAAAAGAAAGAAAAAGAAAGAAAGAGGAAAAAAGAAAACAAAGACAAAGAAAAAAGAATATATGAAATATGAACGAAAGAATGAAAGAAAAAGTAAAGAAAGAAAGAAAGAAAGAAAGAAAGAAAGAAAGAAAGTGAAGCAAAGAAAGAAAAGAAAAAAGGAAAGGTAAAAGAAAGAAAAAAGAATGAAAGAAAGAAGGTAAAAGAAAGGAAAGATAAAAAGAAAGAAAAAGAGAGAAAAAGAAAGAAAGAAAGAAAGTAAAGCAAAGAAAGAAAAGAAAAAAGTAGAGGTAGAAGAAAGAAAAAATAATGAAAGAAAGAAGGTAAAAGAAAGGAAAGATAAAAAGAAGGAAAAAGAAAAAGAAAAAAGAAAGAAAGAGTAAAGAAAGATAAAAGAAAGAAAAAGAAAGAAAAAGAAAGAACAAAAGAAAAAAGAAAACAATGAAAAAAGAAAGAACAAATGAGAGAAGAAGGAAAAAGAAAGGAAAGATAAAAAGAAAAAAGAAAGAAAATAAAGAAAAAAGAATGATAAAAGAAAGAAAAAAGAAAGAAAGAAAGAAGGAAAAGGAAAGGAAAGATAAAAAGAAAGAAAAAGAAAGAAAGAGGAAAGAAAGAAAACAAAGACAAAGAAAAAAGAAAAAGAAAGAAAAAATTAAAGAAAGAAAGAGAAAAAAGAAGAGAAAAGAAAGAAAGAAAGAAAGAAAGAAAAAAAAAAAAAGCGTAATATACGCTCGAATAATTTAAGGAAAATTGATATTGATAAATCGATTGATAAATGTACCATTACGCTTTTCTCAGGCCCCTTAGGATGATCGGAGAGTTTTCGGTCGAAATATCGAGGTAAAAATTATCGCCAAAAACACAGACACGCGGATACCAATTCTTGAGCCTTCAGCTCTAAATCTTAGGAACATCCCTTTCTCGCCTTTTCGATTCCCAACAGACCGTCAACAGTCTAGGCTTTTTTTTCTTTCCTCTTCTTGGACCCCTACCCTGCACCTCAAGTGCCGAATCAAAGACCAGTCAGCCTGAATATAGATGGTAAAGAGGCGTTGATAAATGTGTCAGACCCCGGAATAGAGTCTGGAGTAGAGAAGACAACAGTGTGTCTCTCAACCCATCCCATGAGCGACCGTCCCTCCTTGGCATGAGATGATTGATAGAAATACCTCGAAGAGGAACTGCGCCCAATATCACGAACCAGGTTGAGTCCAGCGGGATGCCATATAACTGATTGGGAAAAGCCTTTGACCCCTCTTGTCACTTGTTTTGTTGCGAAGAGTGACTGTGGAATCTGAGGATAGGGGAACTAGGGCTGGCCCATTTATCGACGGTGAGAACTGTGCACAGATTAAGAGGCTTCTAAAAGTATTGGCCGTCAAGATCTCGTTATCTGAAGTAGAAGATAACTGGTCGGCATTTGAAGAACCCAGTGTTTTAATGCCCAGAGGAGAGTCTACGAGAGCGGAAGTTCGGCGGGGAATTAGGACAAGATTATTACAAAAGTTAGGAAATCATACACCGGAGAATAGAACCCACTTCCAAGCACTTTTGAGATAAGATTCATTTTATTTAGACGAAGAGGATAAATCATAGAAACATACATACATAAATAAAATGTTATAT
>CAHIKZ030000083.1:800000-857500 GCA_903632075.3 Acanthosepion pharaonis | reverse complement strand
GAATAAAACAGAAATGCGTCTGAGCAAGCGTCTGCAATAAGGATTGACTAACCGCCCAGTAGATATGTATCCTCGAATACGAGTGGCTAGCTATACATACATCTCATATATATATATATATATATATATATATATATATATATATATATATATATATATATTTAGTACCAAAGAATTACAGCAGAAGAATAAATTTTCTAGAAATTTCGAAATTTTCTAGAAATATAGAAATTTTCTAGAAATCAGCGGTAAAATTAATGACAATTCTAATGTTGCATGGGATATTTTTTTCGGATAAAGTGTTTATTTTATAGGTATATGTTTCCTTGTTTTGTTTTCTTTATAGCGGAGAACAAGTGTTAGGCTAGGGTGTAGCAAGCCGGGCGAATGTATTGAATTCACTTTCGCACTTGTACCTTCAGAAAAGCCATGAATTTATTTTCTCTTCTCGCACTTAAGAATTGGTTAAATCACAGGATCGACTAGAAAATTAAAACCCGGGAGAATGAAACTGAAAACCACTCTACTCTCTCACTAACGCATGGGCAGTTCGCAGATAATAGAGAAATAGTGGAGAGTGGCAACCTTCTGAAGGGCATTAAAAGAAAAAAAGCGATAGTTTCCACCAGGCTAGAATCCGTAGAATTGGAAATTTAGATTTTGAAATGTATCTTCTTTTGCAGGGCGCTGTTGCATCTAGGGTGACAAAAATAAATGCATTAGGTAAAGAAGACTGCAGATATGAAAGAACTGCATATCACTAATGGTTTACGTGTTGGGCATAATAACCATCGGATGGTGGAAGAGATTAAGGTCAGAACAGAGATAGATAGATAGATAGATAGATAGATAGATAGATAGAGAGATAGATAGATAGATAGATATGAGTAGGCTGAATTAGATAGATAGATAGATAGATAGATAGATAGATAGATAGATAGATTGGATCATATACACACACACACAAATATAGATAGATAGATAGATAGATAGATAGATAGATAGATAGATAGATAGATATGAGTAGGCTGAATTAGATAGATAGATAGATAGACTGGATGATATACACAGACACACACACAAATATAGATAGATAGATAGATTGATAGATAGATAGATATGAACAAAATGAGATAGTGAATAGAATTGGTGATATATATATATATATATATATATATATATATATATATATATATATATATATATATATATATATATATATATACAGAGATAGATAGATAGATAGATAGATAGATAGATAGATAGATAGATAGACTGGATCATATATATACACACAAAAGATAGATAGATAGATAGATAGATAGATAAATTTTGAACAAACTTATAGATAGAAAGAGAGAGAGAGATAGATTATGAGCAAACTGTGATAGATAGATGTGAACAGAATATATATATAATATATATATATATATATATATATATATATATATATATATATATACAGAGAGAGAGAAAGAGAGATGTGAACAAAATCTATCTATCCATATATAGATAGATAGATAGATAGATAGATATATAGGGACAGACGAACGAAAACAAACTATTCCTTGTTATTGAAACACGGAAATCGTTTTTTAGTTATTTTCTTCGTATTCTTTAAGAATAGCTTTATTCATTGTAACAGCTTTTAGTGAAACTATCCAAGCGTCGGTTATTTTTTTCAAATCTTAGAGAAATCTTCAATGAAACTCTAAACCCCATTCAGTGATTCATCAATTATTGTGCATTCACCTGCCGTACTTTGTTTCAAAGCCTGTTCCGGCAAGAGAATGGCTTCGATTACTGAAAGGTACGCATTAAAAGACTTTCTGTCCTTGCTTGAATTGTTTTGACAATAGTAATTTCTGCGGCTTCCTCATGTGCCAGCATTTGCAATTCATTGACTGAACAGTCAATACTACCGTCGGTTGAAACTTATAAAATTTTTCTATTAACCCCTTACTCGCTAATTATTTTTGGAAAAAAAATAACTTACATTTTTAGACAAATTGTTTTATTTGTATTTAATATAGTAACTAAGAAAGGTAGGTACCTTGAAGTACCTGAGTGGTGGCTAAAACATCTGCCACGCGTATGTTTGACAATTGTATTCGTTTCAAGCTCAGAAGAGCGAAAAAGCAAGAGCAAGGTTGACGTATTAACACGTCTGTGTCTGGGTTTTGAACGGTATATTTTGAACGTGTTTATTCGTCTGTGGCTGGTTTTTTGAACGGAATATTTTGAACGTGTTTAATCGTCTGTGACTGGTTTTGAACGGTATATTTTGAACGTGTTTATTCGTCTGTGGCTGGTTTTTTGAACGGAATATTTTGAACGTGTTTAATCGTCTGTGACTGGTTTTGAACGGTATATTTTGAACGTGTTTATTCGTCTGTGGCTGGTTTTGAACGGTATATTTTGAACGTGTTTATTCGTCTGTGGCTGGTTTTGAACGGTATATTTTGAACGTGTTTATTCGTCTCTGGCTGGTTTTTGAACGGTATATTTTGAAAGTGTTTATTCGTCTGTGGCTGGTTTTGAACGGTATGTTTTGAACGTGTTTAATCGTCTGTGGCTGGTTTTGAACGGTATGTTTTGAACGTGTTTAATCGTCTGTGGCTGGTTTTGAACGGTATATTTTGAAAGTGTTTATTCGTCTGTGGCTGGTTTTTGAACGCTATATTTTGAACGTGTTTATTCGTTTGTAGCTGGTTTTGAACGCTATATTTTGAACATGTTTATTCGTCTGTGTCTGAAAAAGTCACTTTCAGTAAAACATACATCATCATTATCCTTCTAACATCCCTGCGGTTGGTCGGAACTCCAATGACAATCCTTTTCCACAATATTCGATCCTGCATTGCTATCCCCGGGTCCCCAATGTCCTACCCTGAGTTTCGAGCTATGGTGTCTAGGAAAGTCAATTTTCGTAAGACACTTCCAGAAGAATGCTTATAGGAGTACGGATGATACGATTTCCTTGTCCGTTCGATGGTAGAGGCCGATAAACTGTAATAGTTTTTGTTTGAGCTTAAGAGAGATTGGTTTAAGAGAGATTGGTTTAAGATCTCCATAAATTGTGTTAAGCGTTGCATGGGATCTCCAAATGATGTTCTAGATTTTTCTAAGTAGATTTGTATATGTTCCATCCAGTCGTCTTTGAAGACGAACAGATAATGTTAAAGTTCCTGATCCATCCAGTAGGACTGGTTCAGTCAGTGTTCGAAAGGTTTAGACTTTTAAGGAGGATAGTATTAATCAATTCGGTCTTGTATTGCTATCCCCAGATCCCTAATGTCCAACCCTGAATCCCGAGCTATGGTGTCTGGGAGAGTCAATTTTCTAAGGATATTTGTATATGTTCTATCTAATTATCTTTCAAAACGAACAGATAAGGTCAAATTTCCTGATCCATATAGTAGGAATGGTTCAATCAGTGTTCGAAAGGTTTGGACTTTTATGGAGAATGGAAGGTTTAAGCGCCAAATCTTGTGAATTTTGTAACACGCATCCCATGCAAGAGCTTTGAAAGTGTTGAAGTCTTTTATGGGAATCAGTTGACCGTTTACATCATGTCTGAGTTCTTTGGTTAATATTTCTTTTAATCAATTCGGTCTTGTATTGCTATCTCAAGATCCACAATGTCCAATCCTGAATCCCGAACTATGGTGTCTGGGAAAGTCAATTTTCTAAGGATATTTGTATATGTTCTATCTAGTTAGTTTTCAAGACGAACAGATAAGGTCAAAGTTTCTGATCCATACCATAGGAATGGTTCAATAAATGTTTGAATGGTTTGAAGGATGGAAGTTTCAGGCGCCAAACCTTGTGAGGTTTGTTACACGTTTCCCATGCAAGAGCTTTGAAGATGTTGAACTCTCTTTTGGGAATCTATTATGTGAGATCCGGGACTCTTGAAAGAAAAACGTATATACACGTCCACGCCGGAGATTAAGGTTAAAGTAGTTTTCCAGGTAAATTAGTTTCTCGTAGACACAGATTGTTATTGTTCTTTTCCATCATTGATGGGGGGGAGGTCTTACCTAACATTTTGTTTAAAGTAGTGTGAAACATCAACATACTCATTACAACCTTATTTGCCCCCATCAAATTATATATGCTATCTATTTTAGTTGTTGCTGCTGTTGAAAATCCTCAAATAATCTTCTTTCTGTCACTTGTTACAGTGTTTTGTGTCTATGTATCGCCATGCAGAGAAGTATGTTCCTCGCTAAGGTCTACAGGCTTCATTCGCTCAAAAGTATTTTTAATCATTGATCAAAGAAAACAGTTGACCGTTTAGATCATGTCTGAGTTCTTTGGTTAATATTTTTTTAATCAATTTACCCCAAGCAAGGCGATAATGCCACTAAGACGCAAGGAGGATACTGAGAGTGAATGAGAATGAAAAAGACTTTAGAAGGAATCAGAAACCAAATCCTAAAAATACTTTCACTGAGTAGAATGTCTTCTTTTTTCTTTTCTTTTTTTTTATCAATTCACGCCAAAAAAAAAAAAAGGAGATAATGCCAGTAAGATGCAAGGTGCTACTGGGAATGAAATAGAACGAAAAAGACTTTAAAAGGAATTTTAAAGCTGACCCTAAAAAAGAAAATAGGGATAAACCTCTCCACCTGTTCAGAGGACCGGGAAGAAACAGGAATGGAGGTTTTATACCAATTTGCAATTTGGGGAAAACTATCGATGTGTGTGTGTGTCTGTGTGTGTTTCTATTACTTTAAAAATCATATTTTTGGATACGCATATTTGAGTAAACATCCCTGTTTTTAAACTTTATAAATCTATGTCTATCGGTCTGTACTTCCAAGTCTTTATAAAGGAAATGTATCATCCAGCAAGGTTCGAAATTTGTTGAGGAAATCACCGTTTATCCCACGCATGCTCTTGGACAGCTCAACCACAGCTGACTTCCACAGTCAAGCAAGGCACAAGTCCTGTTCGGATCCCTCGAAGCCTAAATCTTCTAAATTTTAGTTGTCATATCCGAAATGTAATTTAAAGTAACCTCTAAAGAATTATTAGATTTTATTTGCCATTTCGTTTTACTGCATGGGTTATATTTAGAGGATACACCTGTTTGAGTAGACGCCCTGTTTTTTTTGTTGTTGTTACAGTTTTTTATGCATATTTGTGTAACTAGTGAGCTAGCCCAAATGACTTGACTCATTTTATAGTCCACAAATAGAAGGTTAACCAATCAGAAGACGTAGAATATTCAATCCGTCGTGTATAAAGGCGGCCATTTTGTTTACTCTATCCGAATGTCCAGTGCCAGCTTGTCAGGCGAAGAGGAACAGACGGAAGAACTACGCTCTGCTACTTTGCTGCGATATCCACTGCTAACCTGAACAACGCTTTCCCACTGTCTTCGAAATATTCACTGCTAACCTCTGGATTCTATACTCGAAGACGACCGTCATGATGAATAACAGTTGTTGCTGTTGTTATAGGAATAAAGTGCGGCTGCCGACACTTGAGTTTGAACATGGATCGCCAGTATGCAAACACAGGCAATCCCATTATCGACCACGTAACCATAGAGGAAAAGCAATATATATATGAAGTAGCTGACGACTAACGATCGTTATTTCTAGTCTATCCTCTATTACTCTATACGGACCGCTGTTCTCTACTCTACTCGCTATATTATTTCTCTATTTGGATCTCTATTCGGTGGTTACTATTCGAGTGAGTATTATCGAGCAAGTACTATAAGTGCGAGTGTCATTCGAAGGCGTCTGACACCAGTATTGTTTGACGGTGTTACTATAGTTGTATCTGCGATTACAAAGTCTCTACTACAATGAGCATTACGAAAGTGAAAACGAGGATTCGTTCACATTAAAAAAGTGGCAAAGAGTGTTCGTTGACATCACAAAAGGCTGTAAACTAAAATAAAAAAATCATATTTGCCGCATTTTGTCCATATCTATCTATCTATCTATCTCAGTATGTTCATTTTCTATCTATTTTTGTATCTATCTCAATTTGTTCTTTTCTATCTCAGTCTGTTCATATCTATCTATCTATATTTTTTTGTCAACTATCTATCACTCTCTCTTTATATAGATAGGTAGAGATGAACAGAATTTAGATACATAGATATGAATAAGCAAAGATAGATAGATAGATAGATAGATAGATAGATAGATAGATAGATAGATAGAATGAATGAAGAATTTTATCATGTTTTATTTTTTATAAGTGCAAAAATCCCACCGCCTATTCCTTGTGCAGTCGTTAATATGCACTGATTTTACTGATAAATTTTAAACTTTTCAGTGGCCCATCTTGAATGCACCCCACCCACAAAAATGGCAACGTGTTTTCGTTGTCATCACAAAATTGTTTTTGTTTTTTTACAGGACTTAGCAATCCAAAATCTTAATAACGTAAATATATCATCCGACAGGGATCGAAAAAAAACGTGCCTCTTATATTGGAGCAAGCCAACTTTCAACCAGATATAGTTCAGACGATTCCGTCACGAAAATAAAATTAACAGATATAGATTTTGGAATGTCCCAAACAGAGATAAGCGTTTCTTAAACAGGGGAATTGACTATTGATTTGCGTTGAAGTTTCTTGTGGCTAAGCTGTCTAAATACGGCGGTCGCCAACCTTTTGAACTTCATGGACCACTAAATGTATAATTTTAAATTTGGCGGATCACTAATTTGAATTTAGAAAAAAAAAGGTAAATACATTTATATAATAATATTAATCGGAAAACTTTTATTTTTATTAATATGAATTGCACGCATTAAACGTAATTAAGTTATAATGTCATATCCGAAACGTAAAAAAATAACCTCTCAAGAATTAATAGATTTTATTTATCATTTCGTATTTAAATAAAAACAAACTGAAAATTTGAAGTTTATTCAAGTATTACACATTTTTAGTGTGGCAACTTTGTAATTGTGAGAGGTAGGCCCCAGTAAAAATAATAAGATAGTGTTTTTATTCATTAACACTGAATCTTTTATCGATTTAAGCGTTTGCAATGTCATCCGAAAATGTCATCCGTATGGCGATTTGAAGTTTTCAACTTCTAATAAATTGTTTTTTTTTTGTTTTTAAATATTTTTCAAAAATAGTTTTGGAGTACAAATGCTTATAAATTTGTATCTGGTTCGTAAGCCGATTCTTGAAGATCCCACCATTACTCCGTTGCTATGCTATGTTTGTAGACAATTATACTAGTAAACCATCCAGTAACTAGTTATCAATAGTAATAGTAAGAAACTATTCAGTAACAAATATTGAACATGACTTATCAAATCGTGTTAGGTTATACTATGGCTGGATGAAGTCACATTTGCATACTTGTGTACTCGTGTTTATTTCGAACATATATACGATCGATAATATGTTTTGTTACTCGTCGTTTTTGAATCTGAAGCTTCATAAAAATCAAATAATGTCCCAATTTTTCAGCGGGCCATCAAACATTTTGCACTGACGACCAGTGGTCAGTGAACTACCGGTTGGTGACCACTGGTCTAAAACACACTTGGCATGAAACTGATTTTCCAAATACAAGGTTTCAATCTATGTCGAAAGTCTATTATCTTTATGAAGACGTTCGATTTTCCCGTTCGTTAGACGTTAAAATCATGATGTCTTTTCAAATCCGTCCATCCATATTAAATAACATTAGTAATGATATGGAATCATTTCGGATTATACGTGAAATTATATTAATTTTCTCAGGTATACAGGGTGCGGCAGAAATATCTCCTATTATTTAGCGTTTCCTTTTATTTCTGTTTTATACTCATTTCCTTCCGGGTCCCAACCAGCGACCTAAAATCAGAAATGGCATTTTCTATTAAACATTTTTTTTTGTAAAATAAATAAATAAATAAAACAACTTAAGATGACACCCACCTTATATAGATAAATCCCGTCGTAAGGTGTAAACTGCACTCGTGAGAAGAATTATTTTGTATTTATCCATTTCTTCAAGTCTTGGGATCAAAGAGTCTATCGGAACTTTTCCAATCAAACACAATCCCAACCCCAACTGAAATTATTGATGTCTTCACATGCCCTATATTTTTAGATTTTCATTTCAAGTTTCTTATGTTGGGATAGATTTTTTGGAAGATCTTCAAATACATATTAGAAAGTAAAAGGAAAGCAAATTCTGTTCTTGTGGTCTTTGATTCCGATGTCTGGGGGATTAGCTTTGAGAGTTCTGTCTGTGTGTCTATTTTAAAGTCCCATTAAATCTTTACAGATCCTATGTCTGTAACCGGGTGATGTTGATACCAATTTCTTGCAGTTTCCTTTCCGTAAACGTTGCAGATTTTCCAATGCAGATATCGATCCACCCTGCCATACCCAGTTTTATATTCGGTGGGTGCTAATACCGTGCATCCTGATGCAAGATGGTCAATCGTTTCTGGATATTCCTCACAGAATCTGCATAACAATTTTTCAGTACCTTTGCTTGATAATTTCTAGTTAGTAAGCATTCGTTCAGCAAGAATAAAATCCTCGGTTGCCGGTTTTAAGCCTGCACTGCGCAAAAAAAAACTGATTCTTTTTTTGTGGTACGGACAGAGTATTGACCATCAAGATTTTTATCTTGCCATCGTTTCTCCATTTGGTCCATTGCATTTGCATTTGCCTTCTTTTTTGCGGTCTTTCCCGCTGCAGTAGGTGGATTATGGCTTCCTTTTTCTTCTTCATCCACTTGAAATTCCATTTTGAATTTGTTGACTTCCTTTATTACAGAATAAAGTTGTTTTTGATGTTATTATTATTTTATTTCCTTTCATTTCTGATGTGTACTCATTTCTTTCCGGGTCCCACCCCAGGTACCTAAGGTTAGAAATGGCATTGTGACATTTTCCACTGTAAAAAAAAATATTTTACATAGATAAAGCCTTTCGTAAGTTGTGGGCTGTACTCGTGAGAGCAATTTTTTGTATTTCTTTGAGGCATGGGCTTCCAGGAATCCCTTCAATTAGTCTACTTGAATCTTTACCAACCAATCCGAGGGCTCCAACTACAACGGATATTGTTGATGCTCTCATATTATTATTATTATTATTATTATTATTATTATTCCTTTGATTTCTGGTGTGTACACATTTCTTTCCGGGTCCCGCTCAGAGACCTAAGGTTAGAAATGGCATCATGATATTTTACACTGGAAAAAAATCCTATTTTACATAGACAAAGCCTTTCGTAAGTTGTGGGCTGTACTTGTGAGAACATTTTTTTGTATTTTTTTTATATTTGATATGTTTGATTCGTGGTGTTCTTCGCTATGAATTCAAGGGCAATGAAGAATGATGTCATGACTTATTGATACCCTTCGCGAGACAATTTCGATCGTTTTCTTTTTATTATTTGATTTGGCATTGAGCCACTTGGTCCAAGGTTGGAAATAGTCCGGATTTGGTGACCTAGTGTCTCTTCGTTTTTGGAAGAGTTTGTTCCAGTGGCAGATTTTTCTGCCCCAGACTGGTTGCTCTCTTGGGCACGCGGCCCTTGTTTACCCGGGTGACGACCGATCCAGTATGAAGTCTTATTCGTATTCATTGAGATTTGTAGGAATTTGCGTTTTAACCTTGACCTTGATTATATTCAAGGACGACACTCAAAGAAGACCTGAGAGCACCTCCAGACAATGAGCTTGGTACGGATGGGAAATAAATCAACATATCCACAGATAAAGAGTTCGTAATTGATTATTATTATTATTATTATTATTATTATTTTTATTTTCTTTGATTTCTGGCGTTTACACATTACTTTCCGGGTCCCGCCCAGGGACCTAAGGTTAGAAATGGCGTCATGACACTTTCCACTGACAAAAAAAAAAATTACATAGATAAAGCTCTTCGTACAGTATGGGCTGTACTTGTCAGAACAATTTTCTGTATCTCCTTGAGGCATGGACTCCCTGAAATCCCTTCAATTAGTCTACTGGAATCTTTTCCAACCAGTCCTAGAGCTCCAACTACAACAGGGATTGTTGATGTTCCCATATGCCACATTTTCGCGATTTTAATTATTATTTCTTCCTTTGATTTCTGGTGTATACTTATTTCTTCCCGGGTCCCAACCAGAGACATAAGGTCAGAAATGGCATCATGACATTTTCCATTGAACATTTTCTAATTAAAAAAACAAAAAATAAAAATTAAGACAACACATGTTTTACAAAGATAAAGCTCTTAGTAAGACATCGGGTACTGTCGTGAGTACAATTTTTTGCATTCCTTTAAGGTTTGGTCTACCAGGAATCCCTTCAATGGGTCTATCAGAACCTTAATGTTATTGTTTCCTTTGATTTATGTTGTAGACACATTTACTGCCGGGTCCCAACCAGAGACCTAAGGTGATGAAAGTGTATTTATACATTTTTTATTGTTGTTGTTGTTCTTGAGAATTTACAACAAAATATAAAACAATATGCATTTATAAGATCGTTTAACGATGGAGTAATGGATAGCGGTTCGGATTAAGGAATCGGAGAGCCGAGTTCGAATTCTAGTCGAATTCATTACATTCACTTACCTGCCGTGGGAAAGATATGAATCCTTTTCGTCTCCCCCAATTATGGGTAAATAGGACAGACCGTGTACTATAACTGGTGTACCGCAGAAAGAAATAGCAACCTACTGCGGGAAAAAAATCTGCCTCGTCAGTCACGTATCGGGCGATACATGATCGCCTTAAGCGTGTATCACGCATGACACATAACTGACTGACCCTTGGGAAAGGTATGAATCCTCTTCTTCTACCCCCAAGCTATGGGTAAATAGCTGGACAGACCGGGTTCTATAGCCTTGGATGGCAACTGATCTACCGCAGAATGAAATGGCAACCTACCGCGGGAAAAATCTGCCTCGTCAGTCATGTATCGAAACTGGCACATAACTGACTGATTATTTATAAGTATTAATTTATATTTACAACATTCCTTACAACTAATAATGATTCGAAGTGGTGATTAAATTGGAATAAAGCCTAAACATATGATGAAAATGAATTTAATACATTTTTTTTATTTTTAAAATTTAAAACGAAAGTATTAAACACTATTTATTAGATTGTTTATTTACAAAAATATCTTTATGTTTGCAACATTCTAAAAAACTAATACAATTAGAACTAATTTATAAAGAAAGAAATGTGTAATGACAAAAGTAAGCATGTGTAGGCTTTAAGAAAGTTTTATTCAACTGAAAATAAAAGGTTCACATATAGTGTCCTTTTATAGTCCCAGTAAACTGAAATAGCTCTCTCAAAGAAGAGAATAACAAAACAAGGGGAGATAATGCAATCAGAGGGGAAATTAAATACAAATAGTTTTCCTTTTTTTTCTTAATAAATGTGTAATGACAAAAGTACGCAGGTGTAGGCTTTAAGAAAGTTTCATTCAACTGAGGATATTTATTTCCGTAAAAACAGAAAATGTGGCACAGGGCCTAAAAAGTGGGGGTTGGGGAAGGACGGTCATCATCTGTCTTAATTTTGAAACTTAGCTAGCCACAACTACTGACCCAATCAAACAAAACAATATTCCTATCACCAAAACAACACATTCATACTTACCTTTCTTACTACAACCACCAAAATACCTCATTGTCACAATGAAAAACGTAAATAGTACCCCATATGTACAAATATTGTCTGTGGGAGGAGGGGAATAAAACAGAAAGTTAAAACATCCCCAATGATTATGTATAATATGACTTAAATTATTTACATATAACTAAACAAAATCATGTTAGTAATAAAAAAAAATTAAATTTGGCAGAAATATCAGTTAACTGGACGAAATCGATGCGGGGCTATAAAAATATAGAAAACATTCATCCATCCCAAGCACTCACACAGAAGGGCACTCATTCTGACACAACAAATACGAAAAATACACACGCGAAACGAAAGGCGTTCCGCATCCACCAGAGAACTGACATCACTGACCACCTAACAAGGGAGGGGATGGGGAATTAAACTTAAAGAAAAATAGGGACAGAAATAAAAGGGAACAATGAGCATACATACCATAGCTAAGTTTATAGAAAAAGGAAACTAAAAATTAAAAAAAAACAAACTAATCTAATCTAATTTTGGGATGGGTTGCCCTTGTTCGACCCAGGTAAAGCAATATCCTGATGCCTAACCAGCATCAAAGTGCCACTCCAGGTCAGCCCTTTTCGCACGACACAAATGCGCAAGATTCACCCACCTTTTGCCGAATTCTGATGAAGTGAGTCGCCGCCTTTCCGTCCTAATCTTAACCTTAAGCTGATGCTTAAAGTATAAGATCAGTTGGGAAGAAGTGAACTTCTCGCCTTCATAGAATCCCTTCTGACGTGTCGTCCAAATCACGACTCTCATAACACCTAGCAAGCATGAGAACACATAATGTTCAGCCTTCGTCAACGGCGGAGCCACATTGCTACAAAGAGAAGCTGCCTCAAGGACAAAGAACTTTCCAGGCAGCATGCGAAACATGAGGCCTTCAACATACCTGCACAACGGCGCTACCACCCTGCAATGAAAGAAGGTGTGACCAATGGTCTCGACTTCCCCACTACAGCGCCGGCAGTTTGGATATTTCTCCAAGCCCGCTGTGCAAAGTCTCTTGGCGACCCAGAGGGCCCCACGCATCACCAGCCAGGTGAGTGATGCCTTTCAACCCGGGCGCCTAAGGCCATATTGAGCGAGCCTCCTGCTTCGTAAGACCGAGCTCGTCAATCAGTTCATCACGAACGCCCACCCCCCAACATCCGATTAACACCTGATATAATGCCTTACGAGACAACACCTGGGAAAAACAATCCTTTTGATGGTACGCCTTATTGCGGTTATGTTTATCCAGATTTACCTAAATATGAAAGAGAGCGATCTAGCTCCGAATGAGCTAAATTAGCAACTCTGAAAATAATCTATGTACAAATGATCCTGGCATTTCTGATGGGTAATATTGCTAGTTTATGATGATTAAAATGTCTTGTTGGAAGAACCAAGTTTCATTTAATGTAGGAACCTAATATTTTTATTATAAATTCTCAAGAACAAAGAAAATATATAAATTCAGTTTAATATATATAGGCTTTATTACATATCTAATTATTGCTTTTAAAAACAATAAACATGGCCGAAGAGTAAAGATATTTAAAAAAAAAAAAAAAAAGCGGTGTCATGGGAAAAACCGTTCCCTTGACACTCCGTCTTATTGCTGGCATGTTTATCCATGTTTAACAATATTGGTTTGGGTTGTTTTGTTTTACATCATACCAACCTTAATAGGTTATTTAATGCCGACAAGATTTTTATTGCTGGTAATATTTTTATTTCAAAAATGTATTGCTGGCAAAAATTTAACCAAAAAAGTATTGTTGGTATTAAAACCTATTCTTATACTTTCATAGTGTTTTGACCACTTTTGGAGGTTTAGCTATTTGCTCATAACTTCAAACCTGACTACCACTCAAGGTCAGGGTGGACCTGGGAACACCAGCAATTAAGAGGTGACCCCACCTTCCTCAAAACCTCCTGATCAGAGGCATTGCACTCGGATGTAGTTTATCGTCTTACCCAAGACGCAGATGTAGTTGATCGTCATATCCAGGATGTGAATATAGTTTATCGTCATACCCAGAGTGATCTCTAAGTATTATTATTATTATTATTATTATTATTATTATTATTATTATTATTTGCTTTCTGTTCAGTACAGTTCCTTATCGGGTCTTTACCGGGGATCGTTAGGCAAGGCAAGCTGTCGAATATATGAATGCGCATTGCAGGACACTGCTGGCGAGAAAAACATGGACTTGCAAGTGATCTACTGCTCTAGACCCCAAGCCGCAGAGCAAGACCGGTTAATCGTCCAGCAACCACCTAAATTGACCAGCTATTGTATGACGCAAAAAAACCCCACACTAATGACCTTTCGATCTTGTTACAGGACCGTTATGATTGGCGTAATTGACCCATGTATGTCCGAGGAAGCTTGAACGAATAAATAATAATAATTCTGTTTACACAAATATTAAGGTTAAGTAACACTTAACCTGTACAGTGTTTATATATTATGTTTTACCATTGATATTCCAATTCAATGTTTTGAATCTCTTGTAATGGGGAGGTATTGTTATTTTTTTTTACATGGGGTTCACCCTGTACAAGGCCAGGCAGCCACACTAGGCATATTGTTACAGAGTAAGAGGCACTGTTTATGCACTAATGTGGTGAAGATAAGAATTAACGCTAGACATGAACTGGTTAAGATTGTAGTGATCGGGGGAAGAAAAAAAACCTCTTGGGAGTCGGTTGCACAAACTAGCGGTTCGCGGAAAGAAGCAACTTGAATGGGACTTACTTCTCACCAATGTTTGTTGGTTGGTTGATGTTGTTTAGCGGCATATCAACACCCCTATGGGTTATTTAATGCCGAAATCTAAATATTTTGATTGGTTTGGTTTGGTTAGGTACCTCCACGAGATCGCTAAAAAAAGAGCATAGCATGATGAAAAAGACGCCAAACTTGACGAAAACAAAATTTTATCGTCTAAATGTTTGTTATTATTAAGAGGAAAGGTCAAAGAATTTTGGGGTATTTTTTTCCATTTTTTAATCGTTCCTAGCACGCCCGAAATTTTCGTTAAAAATCTAGTTTTTTTTGAGTCAGCAAAATTGACCATTTTTTCCATTTAAAAAAAAACTGGAAATCTGACTTTGAAATTTTTTAAATATCAATTGTCATTTTTTCAAAACTTATTTTAAGAAAATCAGAAATTACAATGTTTATTTAAAATATTTTGAACCAAACTTAACTTAGCTTTTGTGCCAAAAAAGATGTAATTTGAAAATAAAACAAAGCAGGTCATAAACTTTCGCGTCTCTTGACATGTGATGAATGATATATTTACGAATTCCATGAGGCTAATTTGTTCTACGGAAGGAGAAAAGTGAAATAATTTACATTTACGTGAACAAATTATTTACCCCGTTATTTTTAACGAAAACTTTCAGCGGTCTAATTTTTTTTTTTTTTTTTACTTAGCTTTCACCTTTACGTTTATGATGCTTTATGGGAAATATATTGTAAAGAAATTAAAATAAAACTGTTAAGAGTGACATTAAATTTCATATTTCTTAAGAAAGGTATCTAATTAATTTATAGGTACCTTTCTTATGAAATTTTATCAGAATTGTACATAAAATACTATAATTTTATGTACATTTATTACATTCTACTGTTATTTGTATTTGCATTCATTTTATTATTAATTTTGATATTTCATTTATGGAAAAATGTCGTAACTGAGATTAATATAAAAATAAGATCATATAAATTTCATAAGATGATACTGATACTTGTAGGTACCCTTCTCAGTTGAAATTGAAAAATCAAATTAACTTCTCCACACGTGTTTCGCAAAAGTAAAGGCCTTAACAGCGGAGAACAATGCTTAACTCAAATAACGCAACTTAATTATATTCTGGTTGGTCTTCCGTATTTTATAATTACAGCTCGATTATAAGCACAAAATTACATTTCTTAATTACTGGGGATCTTCTGATTAGTCAAAATGATACAATTTACAACGCGCTAAAAAAAGGACACTTATTTTAACAACTTAAATGTAAAATCTATTATAATTAATGAAATAACAAATAATTGTATTAAAAATTCATTTTTCATCGAAAAATTGTTTTGCTTTCAGAAAATATTGTCCATATTCATAAAAACAACTAAAAGTAAATAAAAGCATTTGAAATTAAATAATATCTTTCTTTTATTGAGTTTTGTATGTTACAATTCAGAGCTGATTTTCAGGTACTGCGTATCCAATTAAAAACAAAAAAAAACATGATTTGCATTCCTCAAAGCCCTGTGCTTTTAATTATTGTAATCACTAAAACCGATGCGATCGAATTTCTAGCGTTTTCATAAAATTAGTTATGGGGGGGGGAATAAATATTTTTAAAAAATATTTCTACCATGACTTTCATAAAAAAACATATTTATAATAATTTCGATCATCTGTGAATAGTTCCTGAAAGTTTCATTAACATCCGATAATTATTTCTATTTTTGCACGATTTTTCAAATTAATGTGTGTCATACCAAAAAACGTGCTAAAAATTGTCTATGTTATTTACTAGTTCCGCTGATACAAATAGAAAAAAGTTTTTTTTTTAATCAAAATTTAGAATTTTCTAAAAAGAAGGAAAATTTTTTAAAAATAATTAAAAAAAAACTTTGGTCTTTCCTCTTAATAACATAAGCATTTAGACAATAAAATTTAGTTTTCGGCAAGGTTGGCGTCTTTTTCATCAAGCTATGATCATTTTTTAGCGATTTCGTGGAGGTACCTAGGTTTGGTTGATTTTGTTTAGCGGCATATCGACACCTCTATGGGTTATTTAATACCGAAGTCTAAATATGTTGATTTGTTTGGTTTGGTTGATTTTATTTAGCGGCATATCACCACCTCTATGGGTTATTTAATACCGAAATCTAAATATTTTGATTAGTTTGGTTGATTTTATTTAGCGGCATATCCACATTTCTATGGGTTATTTAATGCCGAAATCTAAATATTTTGATTGGTTTGGTAGATTTTGTTTAGCGGCATATCAAACTCTATGGGTCTAGATGCCCCATACTTTCGGCCTTGTGCCACATCTAAGCTATGCTTGGAAAATAACTATTACACTCTATGGGTTATTTAAAGCCGAAATCTAAATATTTTGAACACAATTGAATGCCTTCAACTACAGATAGAATGTATAGTTAGTCATTTTCTTAAAAAAAAAAAAAAAAAAATGCCACAAATCTGATAAAAACAGTCTTATCGTCAAAATATTTATGTTATTATTAAGAGGAGTATATTTTATTTTTAGAAGGTCTTTTTTTTTAATAAAGAGAATGGCATTATCATGGAAGACGACTAAAAAGAGGGCGCTAATAAATTATTTTAGCAAAACAAAAAATCCATCCAGTCAATTTAAATTAGATTTTGAAATACAGCAATGTATTTTGCTCAATGGAAATATTAAATTTAATCTATTAGCTTGAAATTAAAACTAAAATAAAAGCTTCAAGAGAGATTTTTTTTTATTTTGAAAAATTCATTTTAAACCTGAGGTATCACGTTTTCTGTGGCGTTAACTATATTGAAATTTCTATTTCAAAATTTTGTTTATTCTTTTTGCAATCTTTTTTGCAATTTTTTTACATATTTTTTACCAGATTTCTGTTTATGTAATAGCCCTGCCATATATTTATGAGAAGCCATATTTTTGTTTGGGTTTTTTATCACTATGTCTAATCTATTAGTTTTTTTTTTCTTTTATACGCTTGTCCTTATAAACTTATAAAGGTAAACTGAATTAATTCTGAGACAGGATTTTTTAATACCTTTTATTTGTCGCCATGGTGCTACTTGAAACAGGACGAAAATGTAAAATATCAAATTGTAGATAAATAATTAAGTCTATCGCCTCATGATTAAAAAAAAAAATAAAAGGATTTAAAAAAAAATTCCACAACAAATATTGATTCTTTTGCATAATCGAAGAAAGACATTTTTAACAAAACAGCTGTTTTAAGGCGTAACATTTTTTTCTATTTCGATTTTCAAGGCTCTTATATTTAATTTATCTGATGTCGCGGTGATAACTATGAGAAGTCATATTTTTGTTTGGAGTTTTTTGTTGCCTTTGATTATTATATTCGATCCATTATATTGCGTCTGTCATTATTAATGGTAAAGCCCTAAAGAATATTGGCTTCGTCGCCATCTATAATTGGTTCAGGTCGATGTTCATGTCATATTTCGGCGGTTGAGGAACTGCAATACTGACACATCTACCAATAAATCTACGGCCCAACCGTATCGTGTCAATCTTTGTAGTACATCGGCGTCAAGTTTGCAAAATCAAAAGCAAAGTAGTGAACATTATTATTATTATTATTACTATTACTATTATTATACTCACTTACTTCCGGGTCCCAACCAGAGATCTAAGGTCAGAAATAGCATCATATTTTACACTGAATATTTTTGTAAAAAATAAAAAAAAATTAAAAAAAAAAACCCAATATCACAATGGATAAAAAAAAACTGATATCATAATAGATAGCAGCTCGGATTGTAGAATCGGGGACCCGAGTTCGAATTCCAGTCGAATCCATTACATTCACTTACGTGGGAAAGGTATGAATTCTCTTCTTCTCCTCCCAGCTATAGGTAAGTAACAGGACAACTTTTTCTACTGCAGGAAAAAAAAAATCTGTCTCGTTAGTCATGTAAAGAAAGATACATGATCGCCTAAGCGTGTATCACGCATGACACATGACTGACTGACCCTTGGGAAAGGTATGAATCCTTTTCTATTCCTCCCAGGACAGACGGGGTTCTATAGCTTTGGATGGCAACTGGTCTACCGCTGAAAGAAATGGTAACCTACTTCGGGGAAAAAATCTGCCTCGTCAGTCATGTATCGAAAGATCGCCTAAGCGTGTATCACGCATGGCACATAACTGATTGACCCTTGGGAAATGTATGAATCCTTTTCTTCTCCTCACAAAACAGACCGGGTTCTATAGCCTTGGATGGCAACTGGTCTACTGCAGAAAGAAATGGCAACCTATTTCGGGGAAACAATCTGCCTCGTCAGTCAGGTATCGAAAGTTACATGATCGCCTAAGCGTGTATCACGCATGGCACATAACTGACTGAACCTTGGGAAAGGTATGAATCCTCTTCTCCCTCCAGCTATGGGTAAATAGCAGGGCAGACCAGGTTCTATAGCCTTGGACGGTAACTGGCTTACCGTAGAAAGAAATAGTGCGGGAAAAAAATCTGCCTTGTCAGTTATGTATCGAAAGATAGACGATCACCTAAGCGTGTATCACGCATGACACATAAGTGACTGAATATCACAAACATTTTACAAGAATAAAGCAATTTCGTAATGTACTTGACATTTTTTTATGTATTTCTTTAAGGCATAAGGGTGATTCTATTGGAACTTTTTTTCCAATTAAACTGAGGGCTCAAACTACAACTTGAATTACTGATGTCCTCATGTGCCACTTTTTAAAAAAAATTCTACTTTAAGATCCTTCTATTGATCAATGGATGTCCCCACGGGGAAGCTCTGTCCCTTGACAGACTATTGGTCATTAAACTGATATCAAGTGAAATTCGTCCATCGCTAGCGGTGCAGGAAAATGGTCTATTCCTTGCACCGCTCCAGTAAGTACCTCATTCCTCGTCGTAGCGTCTACATCTACAAGAGCCAGATCAGGCCTAAAATGGAGTACTGTTGCCATTGTTATATTTGTGTAGGAGCTCCCCAGTCCTCCTATTCTAATCTCGAGAGAGTCCAAAAGAGCCTCCGAATCCTTGTGGCTAACAAATTAGTCTCCACCCTACAATCTCTCTCTCTCTCTCTCTCTCTCTCTCTCTCTCTCGAACGAACGAACGAACGAACGAACGAACGAACGAACGAACTACATTCCTTGCTTCCGCCAGTTCTAATCTTCCCAGATAGGACCCTCCAGACCACTCACATTGTAACTGTGGCACCATTTACCGAGGCAGAAAAAGAAAAGAAAGAAAAGAAGGAAAAAAAAAGAGGCGAGACCCAAAACGTGGATGATAAGCAGAACACCACGGCTAAGAGACAATGGTTAAAGGATATTTTGATAAGTAACAAATGGCGAAAGAGTGTCATTACAATGACAGGGAAATTCTGAGTGGATAAAGGAATCGGGTGTGTTTTGGCGACGGCTGTGTTATCTGGGATGCGTAAACAAACTGCTGTCCAAAGAAAAATCCAAATGAAAATGTTATTTCGATAAGTGACGGAAAACAGGTGGACAAAAGGGCTTTGGATAGATATGAAAAATTTGTGTCAAAAGCCGCACACGATGTGTCCACTGACCGATTTCTTTCGACGGAACATCTTTGGCCTGCGATAATAAACTTATGTTATCAGAAATATGTACCGAAAGGAAATGAATGGGAACTTAGAAATGTTCTTTTCAGGGCGACGTCTGGTCATGTTAGAAAAAGACCACCCATTCTGATAATTAGCGATAAGATGACTGACGAAGCCCAGGTGTAGAACAAGAGTTATGACCACCGTCGTTTGCGGCTAGAGAAAATGATAACTGCGTTTAAGAGGAAGAAAAGGAAAAGAAAAATATTTTTTTTTTTAGTTAAGCAAGATATTTTTTTTCCTGAAACAAAGCCGCGGATTCGTCCACGCCCGAATAGGACACCATTGGTCGAGTGGTGATCCCGTGACGAACGAAGGAGGCTGTCGCCGCCCATCCAGAGGATAGGTATGAGAAGCTGCTACGAAGAAGTGGGGAGGGAAGCTCACGCCCCTCTGAAGTATGGTGAGAAGGTGGGAGTAAGAAAAGGCTCCCAAAAATGGAAAAGAGTGGAAAATTCCTAACCAGAAATAAAACAGGTGGATATGTATTTAGAATTATCGAGGAACCCCCGACGCCGACAAACCCACCCCGGTTTTGGTCGGCGTCCATATAAGCGAAGCCGCAGCAAGCAGAAATCAGTTGAGTTGAATTCAGTTCAGCAGAGTGGAGTTGCAGCAGAGAGTTCGAAGCTCGCAGTGGAAGTTGGTTCCGCCTCGTAGATAGCTGACTTGAAAGATTCACGCACATTCCGGACTCCTCTTCAATCCAAGAACAATTATTTTGAAGAGCGACTTAGATCCAGACCACCAAAATAAGTTTTTTTTCGACTTTCGTCCGAAGACACACCGAAAAACCAATTTCTTAAAGAGCAAACAACTTGAAGCGTTAAAACTCGCCTAACGGAAAACAACGTATCACAATCCATAGAACGGGTCGGGAGATAGACGCGGTGCTATGTATCGAACAACTAGACATAAAGTTTGTTATCTTTTTCTTTGATACCTTGAACTTGAGTTTTCATTTTATTTTCTTTTATGCATATTTGTGTGATGTCACCCCCGTTGAACCCGATTTGCATTACGGTCCCAACTACTGATTGATCTCGTCTGCCTAAGATCAATTCACAACGTGGGTAGGCAGACTGGAGATCAATGCAGTTACCTTGGTAACCAGGCGTTGGAAGCGAGTTGGGAACGACGAGGCTGATATCAAATCTAACCAGATTCCCACCCGAATCACCAAAAGGTTAGAACGTCACATTTGGGTGTCGAGACCGATACCAAGCTAGTTGGTCGTCACATGACGAGACAACACGACTGACGCGACAGGCGGACGTCACGTTTGGAGCCGCGACACCCGAACGGAGCAGCGAGGAGCGAGCAGCTGACGCCGCGGCGAGGACGTCACAGTTGGTGCCGTGGTAGACCAGGATAGGACGTCGCAGTTGGCGCTGCGACCAGGGGACGACGTCACATAACAAACCACCGACATTCCTTTCGTATTCCATCGGCGAGAAGTACGTTCCCCTCAAACAGCTTCTTCCCTTGAACCACTGGTCAGTAGAACCGACTCCCAAGAGAATGCTTCCCCGATTAATATAATCTTAACCTGTTAAAGTGTATGGCTAACTGATCCTCATAAAATACCTCTTACTCCATAACCCTCTACATCGAGTGGCTCCCGGGCCTTGTACAGTAAAAAAAAAAAAGAGAAAATTTTTTGAAGATTTACAAAGATACCTTACAATCTGCAGGAACGCAGCCAGAATGTATGGACTTCAACTAAAATATATTTAGCATGATGCGGATCAAGCTCATCTTGAAATTTTCTGTCAGTTGAACTTTTATTTTAAACAATTCAGCCCAATGTCATTAAGACGCAAGTGACTACAGGGGATGAACTAAAATGAAAAAAAAAATTAAAAGAAGAACAAGTATGAACCGGGCGATAGAAAGAATAATTATATATTATAAATCTTATGGAAATCTTTTCTCATTTTGTTCATTTTTACCATGTATTTATATACATATATATATATATATATATATATATATGTATAGCTGGCCATTTGTATTCGAGGATACCAGCCTACTACCCAATCCCTATTGCAGACGCTTGCTCAGGCGCATTTCGTATTTTATGTGGTTTATACCGCAACTATGCTGAGCAGACCTTAGTTACAGTTTTCAAGAACATGTTATCTAGCGTGATCAACAAATTGAACAAGGCCAGCACGTTCAATCCCTCGGTCACGATGACTTGCGACCTCGTGCTAGCACGAAGCTATCGACGGCCCATCAAGGGTTCACAAGGTTTGGGTCAACCCATGGTATGGTTTTCAAAGGTACCGCATTCTGTGATCGACCCCTCCAGTCCGATAAGTCTCCTTCCTGACAAATCGACCATGGTGAGATTTGAACCCAAGTCTCATGGTCAGAGTGCGAACGTTCTAACTATTGGCCCTCGTGCCCATACCCCCCAGAGCATAGGACATTAGTAATTATCTTGATGCGTTTCAAGTGTCGAAAGGTTAATGAATTCGGGATGATTTTTTCAGAATGTTCTCCTTAAGATATTCCTTGAAATTCGTTATTCGTGATGTCCTCGATGATCCTTTGATGTCCGCTTGTTGTGTCGGATATCAAATCTGTGGGTATTAAATATTTTCTTTAATTTTTCCGTTGTACAACCCACATAAATCAAATCATGTTTGACGGCATATATCAAAGGGGAATCAGTACAATTGGCAACTTTACAAGAAGTCGTAATGTTCCTCTTTGAATTTTTGATAGAATTAACTTGGCTCTTTGTTGCGTTCTGTGTTGTCTTGGGATCCAAACGCTAGTACATAAAACGGTGCCAACGATAGCGGTAATTTATTTTTGGTATACGTTTTATTAAGAGTAACTGCTTGGATTCTAAGAAGCATTTGGAGGTATGATATCACAAGAACGCATGTCGCACGTTACCTCAGCGTACCACCGCGGGTGGTATTAGCCGGTTGCCAACTTCTATGTGGGAGGCATATAAACTCTTCAGAACGCTAGGTAAACAATTATAAACTCGCTAACATTGATATATGGAAAAATACTCGTAGAAAATGAGAAACAGATCAGGCCGAAAATGGAGTACTTTTGCCATATTTGAGCAGGAGTTGCCCAGACCTCATTTTCCTGTCTTGATAAAGTTCAAAACTCCAAACTCTGTCTCACAGGCGGGATGGAAAGTGCTCAGACGAACTATATTCCTTGGTTCCGCCAGGACTAACCTTCACGGCTAGGACCCGCCATGACACTTACATTGTAGCAAACCACCTTCATTCCCTCCGTATTCCATTGGAGAGAAGTAAGTTCCACTCGAACAGCTTCTTCCCGTGAAAATCCGCCCTGTGTAACAGACTCCCAAGATGATGCTTTCCAGATCTCTACAATCTTAACCTGTTCAAATCTAGAGACGACCGTTATCTTCCACTCCTATTGATATAAACTACACGTTAACGTAACTGCAGGACTTCTACAGGGAGAACCTTACTATAAAAAAAAAAAAAAAAAAACCAAAAAAAAAAAAAAAAAAAACGAACCAAAAAAAAAAAGGCTACTATTATTTATTATGTCGTTGGTATTGTGATGTTTGATGCACGAGAGACAGAGATACTGAGTAAAATTGTCAGTTTGGGGGTCAAATGTAAATCAAATATAGATCGGAATCCGAAAGAATGTAAAATGTATAGTATTTTTTGGTAATGAGCGCCCAGATAAGTTACTTGGAAAATACAAGAAGTGTCTGTTTTTTTTTTTTACCTTAAATGTTTGAGTGCTAAGAGATAAATGCTACTATTATGGCTTGAAAAAGGAAAAGGAGCCGAAATTTTCGTTAACGTACGTGTTGACGGCCTCTCCGTGTTGACGGCCTGTCCATGTTGACTGTGTGTCCGATAATGAGAATGTCAAGTGTTTGTTTGTGTAGAGGAGAAAAACGGGGTCGATTCTCATTGGTTTAGCAAGAGTTAATTAATGATAATTACAATCGTTATAATTAATTTTTATTTATCTATTTTTATGGTCACGACACAGTGACTTTATAATTTTTTATGTATGTATTTCTTTAGGTGCACGACGATATGTTTGGACCCGTTGATTAGGACATATTTTCTCAATATATGCGACGTGCATTTTTAAAAATATTTGTATGCAATTTTTAAACATAATTTTTAAACACAACTTGAAGATGAACATGTTGTTGAAATACTGTTAAACATTGTCTCTTTTCGTTTGTTTTTGTTTTTTTTTTCTCTCTCTAAATGTTCCAAAATATTAGAAACGGTATATCAATCTTTTTTTAATAATAATAATACTGCAGTAGAATCCCTCATATCTGGAATCCCTCATATCCGGAGTGACTAATATCAGAAATTCCGTATATCCGGATATGATTTTGATGTATATATTTGAACTATTTAGGTGATATGTTACTGATTTTAAATTTCTCTTTTTCAGAAAATTTACTTTGGATAATTGCTTATGCTTATTTCCCCCTAATGGCTTGTATTGGTGCAAAGGATGATGGGAATAAGAGGAAAGGATGACAACGAGACCACATCTGCAACAAGACAGCGATGAGATGCATGATTGTGATGAAACCTGGATTGAAATTGAAAAAGCTATTGAAAAGGTTGTCAGTTTTATGGAAAGAAAGCAAGCATTCAGTTATGACGATTGCAATCACGCACGCAGAGTTAAAAAGTGTATTTCGTTTAAAAAATTTCAAGAACAAAGCGAAACGAAAAATATGGAAAAAAGTTGAGAATGACATTAGAAGCGAAAGAATCATTATGCAACAGCGATTAAAAAATCCTCGTTACATTATTTGTTTTGCATACATGGCATATTTAATTTAATGAATTTTCATTAAAATTACATAATTTATTTCTTTTTTCTTAAAATCAGTTCCGTTATATTTCACTCACTATTAGCTTATTCTGTTTACAATAAAACATTGAAAATAAATGTTAAACCTGATTTCAGTTCTTTTATTTTTATCTAAATATAACCCCTGATATACGGACTTTGTAAACAATTCCTTATATCCGGAATCCCTCATATCCGGACTTTGTAACCAATTTCTCATATCCGGAAGGCCTTCTTAGTCCCGTTATCAGGGACTCTACTGTAATAATAATAATAATAATAATAATAAATAATAATAATAATACAACAAACAAAAAACTGCCTCCTTATTGATATAGCAGTCCCTGCAGACTGCAATGTATCTTTCAAAAAGCTATCAAAATACAAGGACCTTGAAATCGAAATCTCAAAAATGTGGCACATGGGAACATCAACAATCCCTGTTGTAGTTGGAGCCCTAGGACTGGTTGGAAAAGATTGCAGTAGACTAATTGAAGGGATTTCTGGAAGCCCATGCCTTAAAGAAATACAAAAAATTGTTCTCACAATTACAGCCCACACTTTACGAAGAGCTTTAGCTATGTCATTTTTTTTTCTTTTTGTCAGTGGAAAGTGCCATGACGCCATTTCTAACCTTAGGTCTCTGGGCGGGACCAGGAAAGAAATGTGTACAGAACAGAAATCAAAGGAAATAAAAACAATAATAATAATAATGTCCCTTTTTCTATTCTTTAAGGTTCTGCATTAGTTCGTTTCCCGACCCTCATTTTCGAACCTACTCCTTTGTCGGCCATATTCTTCTCATCTTTTCATTCTTTCTGTCATTCTCTATATGTTTCTCTTTTTTCTGATCTCCATCCTTCTCATCTCAACATCTTCTCTTCTTTATTTTTCTTCCCTTTCTACTCTCTTTACGCGTCCGCTTTTCACTCTCACTTCGTCTCGCTTCCCCACTCCGCCTTCAAATTTGCCCATTGATTTCATGACCACTGATCCCTACTAAGATTCAAGCGTTCGTTCCCACTAAATAAACCCCAATCTCCTCTCCCCCGGAACGGTGTAAACCAACTCAGCCCTCCTGAAACGAACGAAGAGGAAGCAGACGACAAATGTACATGACTTTTTCCTTTTTGCCAATCAAACAGCAAAACCGTCAAGGACACAGGCAAATCAGACGACAGATATTCTGAAATCTCCCGCCATTTTCTCCCACGGAATCTAAATTTATTTTGCTGTTTCGGGTCAGGCAGTTCAAAAGTTAAGCGATTTAGAGAAAGTAAATAAATATTTTCCATTCAGAGATTAAGTTCTTAGATTATAAGCCACAAATCAAGTGGACACCTGCATCCATGCGAAAGCCTACGATTTAGCGTCTACTGATTATATATATATATATATATATATGACAGTACATTTCATTATGCTTTTATATATTCTTGTTGCATATTAAATGATATAAACGCACACAGTCACGCCAGGACACACACATACAAATATATATATATATATATATATATATATGTGTGTGTGTGTGTGTGTGTGTGTGCGGGCCAAATAACTAACCAATGACAACTTTATTGAATGACGTTACTCTTAAGTATTCAAAGTTATTTTTGTGAAATTTTTCTGCTGAAGTGAGATGACAGTGTTATTTTTATTTTCGCTTAATTTCGACGGCGATTTATCCATCGCACCATAACTATATTCGCTTGAAGATGAAAAAGAACAAATGTTTTTAATTTAATATAATTGAATTCGAAGATTTTGGTTTCAGTTTTTGAAACATGGTAATTCCTGTGTAGCAATAAACCATATTTTCAATCAGTCAATTCACAATATATATATATATATATATATATATATATATATATATATATATATATATATATATTTGGTTGGATAGATGTGAGTTTGTGACTCTGGGTTTCACGTTTTAGCGATCGTCAGGCAAACGCTTTCTAATAAGTACCGCGCATATAATATATAAATAATTATACATATATATATTTATTTATATTTATATACACTTTTCACACACACACACACACACATATATATATATATATGCGTGTGTGTGCGTCATTCGCAGGCAGTATGCGATTAGACAACCGAATGTCTCAAGCCCGGATCGAAAACCAACTGATTTGCAGTCAATTAGAGCTTCTACCAGTGAGCCATCTTCACTCGACAGAATGAGTCAGTCCAATCTAGTTTATTGTTTTTACATAACGTAAACAAACGCCAAGCAGCCATAGTGCTCCATTCATTTTACTGAAGAGCTTTGCATTTACGCATTGTTTTTAGAATAAGCTTGTCATTCAACAGCGCTCAACTGAAAATATATTTTTCAAGAGCGAAATAACTACTCAGTCCTCACTCTTATGTCGCGATAGAGTCTAAAAGCGTCTCTGCTTCCTTGTGGGTGACAAATTATTTTCCATCTGCAAACCCCTAGCTCACAGACGAGATGAAGCAATACTCTCGATCAACCTATCGCTACTTCCCTGGAAAGTGCTCAGGTGAACTACATTCTTTAATTCCGCCAATTCTAACCTTCAGGGCTAGGACCCGCCATATCACACACATTATAGCGAACAACCCTCATTCCAGCCACATTACACTGGTAAGAAGTAAGCTCCACTACAGCAGCTTCTTCTCGCGAACCACTGGTCAGTAGAACCGACTCCCAAGAGGATGCTTCCCCGATTACTACAATCTTAACCTGTTAAAGTGTATGATTAACCGTTATCTTTCCCAAGTAAGCGGATAAACTTTGCCTCTTACTCTGTAACCCCCTACCTCGAGTGGCCCCCGGGCCTTTTACACGGTGAACCTCAATGTAATATATATAATAGGAGTGGATAGGTTCGTTTATTGTCCGGTTCACACCCCTCCTCAGTCTTTTGAACAGGAGTAGAGGTTTATCCCTTGTTTAGATTTGGGTTTCCCGTTTCATTTAAAGTCTACCTCAGCTCTATACTCCTAACACTTGTCTTTTCCTAAGCTAATATGTTCACACGGTAACCCTCTACTCTGAATGGCTCTTGAGCCTTGATTTTGATAAAAACTAGTATATACATACATATATATATATATGTATGTGAGAATATATATATATATATATATATATATATGTGTGTGTGTGTACATGGTATATATATGTGTGTATATGGGTACACGCCTATATGTATGTATGTACGTGGATATGTTATTGTGTATGTGTTTATACGCATTTGTTTTTGAACATAAAAATATAGGTCCTTGCTAGATTAGATAATCGCTATATTTATTTTTTATATGTTTATATTTGATTTGTAACCTGTAGTCGATATTAATTTTGTCAAATTTTCTCAATTACACAGCGGCCCTTTTATAAATGCCTTTCGGTTTTAGTTCCCCCGCCCCATCTCTCTCCCCCACCCCTTTTTCTTTTCTTTTCCTCTCCCTCCCTCTACTTCTGATCTTTAAGCTTAGATCGTCTATATTGTGTGTGTATGTCACCACACAATGTATCCTTTCCGGTTACATCTTTAATGTATTAGACATCCGAGAACATTCATATTTCTCTCACTTAAACCGTCTTCAACTCACCTCTCTAAAACTTCTCTCTGTTAAGTTTTAATCTCCCACCTTCTCTCGTCTGTTACCCATCTCTTTAATACTAACATTCGTTCCACACTCTCATACTTACACTCTCTCTAAATTCTATTTTTATTTCTGGAGTTGTTTTTTCTGTTTTCTTTTTGAATTTGTAGGTCTGATGAATTGGATCCTTTTTACGTTTCCAATGGCATAAATTATGACTATGGAATATTAGAGTTTAAGCCTTTTTATTATATCCTTACTCTGTCCTGGACATTGAGTTCTATCTGGATTCTATCCTCTTGGATTTTTTTATTAAAAAAATATACATGTATGTGTATGCATCTATGTATATATATTTATATATTTTGCATATGTATGTGCATATTTACTACTAATATTATCTATCTATCTATCTATCTATCTCTCTCTCTCTCTCTCTCTATATATATATATATATATATATATATATATATATATATATATATATATATATACAGTTTTAAGTTATGTTTTATTTATGGGTAAACTTTAACTCAAGTCTCCAAGTTTTTTTCACCTTTGCTGTAGCGAGGTATTGAACTCAAAACTTTGGGTCAATGTACTGGATTCAACCAACCCTTTCATTCACTGGGTCATGTGTCGTCAAGGACTTGACCCAAAGAGTTGTGAGTTCAATACCTGACAACAGCAGAGGTGAACAAAAATTTGGAGAGTTAAGTTAAAGGGAGATAACTGATATTGAGACATCAGGAAGAGGTATGACACGTGGAACTAAAACAATTTCCCCCGGTGGGAGAAATAAAGGGTTCAGTTCGAAATTTTAATGACATGAAGAAGGCCGGAGCGTTAAACGACCGTAACGTCGTGAACATGGGAACAAAGATGAGGAAAACAGTCTGAACAATGTAAATAGTGTGAATAAAAATACCAGCTACACCTATTTATAGTAAAAGGACCAGCAATATATTTTATCTGTAGTTAAAGTCATACAATTGCGGTCAAAATATATTTAGTTGAAGAGCATACAACTACATTCAAAAGATATTTAGTCGAAGCCATGAAATTATGTTCAAAATATTTAGATTTCGACATTCAATAACCCATAGAGATGTTGATATGCCGCTAAAAATATCAACCAACCAATAGCGATGACGTTTTTAAAAAAGAGGAATTGGTGATTATTTTTCATTTATCCTTATGTTTATTTATTGTTATTATATTATAATGTTTATATTATTATGTATTTATAAACTTTATTTATTAAAATGCATATTTGTTTATTTTCAAATGATAAATCGTGTGGCATACATCAGTTGTGTTCCATTTAAAAACACTGTTATTTAGCGAATTTATTACGAATATCCAATATCTTATTAATGATTATTTTATTACTGTGAGTATTTAATATATTTTATTTGCTAAATTGCTTATACACTGACATAAATAATTGGACTTTATTAATAATTTAACGTAACATTTTTCTTGAAAGAGGACGTATTATTTTAATTTTGAGATTTGTAGGAATTTGACATTTTTTATATACATGCATACATATATATATATATATATATATATATATATATATATATATATATATTATAAATTAACTGATTTAAAATATGTATTTTCGCTACACAGTAATAACCATGTTTCAAGAATGGAAGCTAAAAGCTTTAAATTTAATTTTGTAATTAAATTAAAAACATTAGTTCCATTTCATCCTCAAGCGAATTTTGAAGTAACTTATTTTTTAAATTTACTGAGTTTTAAAGGCACAGAAAAATTCATAATTCAACTGTTTCCAAGGATACAGAGTGATCCAATCATTCAGACAAGGGGTGGTAGCGTGTTCATTTTTATTAACTTTTGTTGTATCAGTTATTAGTTACGTTCGAAAAAGGGATTATGTTTAGGTAGGGGTGGCGGATGTATTTTTCAACGAATTCTGACATCCGTTAAATGCATGTCGTCTGGGGTTTAAAAAAATAATTATTGTTAACGGCAAAAAAATTCTTACGGCATTTTTTCTATTTGTAGACTTAAAGATTTTTTGGTGATGTATAGGTTAGAATACATTTTATTTAACAACAATTTTAAAATATTTTCACTTTTAATTTTTAATAGACTATATTTCTTTTAAAATAAGTAAATGTACTAGAATTACTTACAGTATATAAATTATTTTTTCATATCAAATATAAGTATGTATATTACCAGGTCACATTTTTTAAAATTTTAAAATTACGGCAAAAAATAGCTAATTCATTTCTCTGATCCAGTAAACTTTTATTTTTCATAAACTTAGTAATATATAATTTCTCATGTATGTGCAAAGGACATGGGTGATTTAATGGCTTAGCTTTTCTTATTAATTTCATTTTACTATAGGTGTTTTATTGGATTCTTTTAAGTGCTAGAAGTACTTTGAGAGATGTTTAGGTTAGAATTCGTTTTATTTAACTACAATTTTTAAAAAAATTCACACTTAATTTTAACTTCTCTGTGGCTGAATCGGTAAAAGCACGTCAGGTTATATGACGGTCACGCAAAGGATACAGGTTCGAATCCTGTCGGAGGACGAATATTTTCTATGAAAATTTCTCGGATATTCAGGCCGGTAAATGTTGTTTAATACTGTTTATTATAAACAGAGCATTTACTTAAATATTTGTATCTTAAAAAGAACGTATAAACATAAAAATGGCTTTATATATATATATATATATATATATATATATAATCGTAAAATATGTTTTAAATTTTGGTGTATATATGCCGCTTAACTCTCAAACGAAAATCATTTCTGAACAGCTTTCTTGGAACATGATGAACAAGAATATACAGTGGGCTATAAGTTTTTAACGACCCTTGATTACAGCAATTTTGGCTTGTGTAATATCGTCTCTTCTTTTGTTTTCGTACAATATCTTGTTAGTATCAAGCTACTCTCATCTATGAACGATAGTTGACTCATATTTTTATTTATAGAAGATGGAGCTCCATGTCATACGAGCAAAGTAGCAAGGCCTGGATGGAATCGTAAGGAATCAAGTCACTGCCATGAGTAGCTCAACTTTCTGACATGAATCCAATAGAGCACGTTTAGGTGCACCTTGACGGAAAACTTCAAGATTCGTGCAAACAAAAACATATCAGTAGCAACACCTGAAAGAAACACTGCTAAAAGAGTGGCAAATTATGGCTAAGACGATTGTTGATAACTTGATCAAATCCATAAAAATCGGATACAAATATTGAAAATAGCAAATGGAGGACCTACTCCATACTAGTTCCAAATACTGTTTGTTTATGTTGAGTTGGGATTACGTAATTAAATATTGAAATTGGATGTAGTTTATTTCTCCTGGTTAAAATCTTTTCTTAAGCTACTGTATATGGTTCTAAGTGCTTAAATATTTTAGCAGTGCAGTAGACGAAGGTTGTTCATTATAGATAAGATGGATGTTTATTATAGAATAGATTATATGGAATAGATGGAAATGATTGAAGTTTTAGAAAACCTGCATACACACAGACAAAGGCTCTTTGTTATAGAGAAGATGGACTTTAAGAACGTGTTAGAATGGCGTTTAATACGCAATAAAATTTAATGCAATCAGTCATGATGACTACGACTTGCTTTCGAGTAATGCTATAGCTAGATTTTATACGACGTTTTAGTCCACCAAGTGAGTCACATTCTTTTCCACACCCGTTTGAAGTAGAAATGTCGCCATTTCTCTCTGTGTACGTACTTTTAGGCCTGCTTTGTCTAACGCCTTCAAATCCACTGAACGTTAGATCAAATTTTATACCATCAATCTTACGGAGATTAACATCAAGAATCTTATGGATATCTCTTAGTATTTCTGCTAGTTTTTTCAGTGACAAATGAACTTTAGTATAAAAGGCACTCATCAGACATTAAAAAAAGTTTGAAATGTCTGGAAACATTTTTTTTTTTTTAAGTTAATGTTTTATCGTTGCATTTCATCATAGAATACACAGAAGGAAAAATAAAAAAATGACCAAAAAGGTTAGTTTAAAGTTTAAAAAAAAGAGACGAATAATCATATCATTCTACACGTACGCGCAAACGGGTGTACGCGTGAGAACGCACACACGTATACACTATGAAAAAAGACCTTGAACCAATGAAGAGCGTACATAAAAGAAAAAATGGCGGCATTATGACTCCATTTATTTTCTCACAGGGCCTCAGAGTTAACACGGAGGTCTACATCAAGTGCCGTGAGGAGGTAATGCTGCCCTGGGTGAAGAGGATGGCTGCTGGAAGATCCCATGTCTGGCAACAAGACTCTGACAATGCTACACAAGCAGGAGAACCCAGTCATGGCTGTCAGACAATTTTTGCGACCATATCACCCCTAACATCTGCCAACCTAACTCCCCAGACTACAACCCCCTTGATTATTATGTGTGGGGCACAGTTGAGCGAGAGACCAACAAAATTCCTTTTAACACCAAACATGAACTGAAGGCAAGGATTATGGCAGCTTAAAAATGGAGACCGTCCAGAAGGGATGCAGGAGATTCCGAATTCCTCTGGAGGCCGTGGTGGAAGCCAATCACGAATTTATTGAATAAATGTACTCTTTAGTTTTTCCAAATATTTTTGTGTAATTTAAGTAAGATGTCTGGTAAAATGAGATATCAGTGCTACATTAATTTCTGTGTAATTTAGACGACAATTTATCAATCGCACCCTGTATTTATATGTGTGTGTTTGTGTGCCTGTACCTGTGCGTACATAGATAGATAGATAGATAGATAGATAGATAGATAGATAGATAGATAGATAGATAGATAGTCATATCTAGCAAGACTGATATTAATCGACTGTGATAGATATAGAGATAGGAAGTTTTGAAAGCTAGGTCTCTAGCTAGAGAAGGTGTGAGAGAGATAAACATGCTTACAGAGAGAGACAGTGAGAGACAGTGATAAAGTTTTGAAAACTAGCTAGCTAGATAGATAGATAGATAATAAGAAGACTGTAATAGATAGATAATAAAGAGACTGAGATAGTTAATCAGAAGACATAGATAGATAGATAGATAGATAGATAGATAGATAGATAGATAGATAGATAGATAGATAGATAGATAATGAGAACACTGAGATAGTTAATGAGAAGACTTAGATAGATAGATAGATAGATAGATAGATAGATAGATAGATAGATAGATAGATAGATAAGGAGACTGTGACAGCTAATGAGAAGGCTAAGATAGATAGATAGATAGAAAAGTGTTATATAATTATAAATATAAAAAAAAATGAAAAAATGTCTGTGCTTTCTTCTCCGTCGGCGGGAAATTCTTTTTTGCAGCCATTACTTGTCTGTACCTTGTTCGTCTTCAGGGTAATCAGTTTCTAAACACGGATTTAGAAATCAAATCTCAAATACCCAACTGGGATTAAACAAATATTTAGCAAGCTAGAAACATGTCGATTTGAAGACGTCCGAACATTAAGTAATGATAGCTTCCTCGAGTTTTTTTTTTATTCTTATTTTGACACAATCCAAACATGTGCTTTCAAGACGCCAGCGACCATGGCTCTCCACAGCATCCCGTCCTTTGTAGCTCCTAGTATGGTTTTCTTTTTGCTATCTCTCCTTATCCCTGTTATGCCAACTATCTACACAAGCTTGTTATGTAGGTTACTCGCCACTTTCATCTGTCCCTCTTGTCTTCATTTTTCCTGTGAGTGTCAAATTCTCCAAACCCTCTTTCCTCATTATCTGCCCTGGAAATATCAGTTGCCTCTTTCTGATTACTAATATAAGTGTTCATTTTCTTTCCACTTTCTTTAAAACTTCCTTGTTATTCGCATGTTCAGTCTATGGTACGCTCAACATCCTTCTAGAGGAGCATATTTCGCAAGTCTTCATCTGTGAGAAGATTGTCGAGAATTCACAAATAAAACATTGTGGAACTACAGTGCGAGGCAAAAAAAATGGATGCACCCATAGAAGGTCGATTTTTGTATTTTTACCAAGACAAGTGAGTAATAGAATTTGTTTATTAATGCAGGGTATTAATATAGGTGTAGATATGTACATTATACAACTCAAAAATGAAGTAGTATTTTGTTGGGTAACATTTTGCTTTAATAACGGCCTTAATTCTTCATGGAATGCTATAGACTAAATTATTTAGTAAGTGAATCCTGACCTTAACTCAATTGAAAACCTTTGAGAGATAATGGAAAAGCGTCCCCGGAGTAGGAAATTTAGCAAAGAAGATGAGCGTTTTTGTGAATTAAAGAAATGCTGGAAAATCAAGGACATTGACTTACTAAAGAATTTAGTCTATAGCCTGCCACAAAAAATGAAGGTCGTTATTCTTTTGCCTCGTACAGTATATAAAAATTTCCTGGGAATAGAATTAGGTTTTACAACGGTAAAAGTGAAAGGTATAAATAACCCTAATTTACTAAACAGAAGAAATGAATTAATTCTCACATGTAAACATAAAAATAAATACCCCGTGAAAAATGTTGAACCAGATAGATTTCAATTCAACAATATATCCTCATTTAAAGAATATATATATATATATATATATATATATATAAATTTATTTATTTACTTTTGACAAAGGGTTGTGCTACGATCGAGCAGTATTTTTATTAGAACCATCACTCAATGTCCAACATTTTACATCCATATATATATATATATATATATATATATATATATATATATATATATATAACCCATGACCTTTATGCCTACATGGAAAACTACACATTATTAAATTTCTAAATAATAAAAAATCTATTAAACAATAGACATGAGTTAACGGTTTTTTGCCGACATCATGAAATTTTTGCATTGAATAATTAGCATAAAAACAAACCAACAACAAAATAATTTTTAAATTCCATAGTGTAGATAAATAGTTTAAATGCCCTACAAAAAAAATAAAAAAAATAAAAAATAAAGATAACCGTTTATGAAGTCGTCAAAAAAACAAATATTAGCGACTTACGACAGTTTTTTTTTATATACACAAAACCCTTTCAGAAAAATAAAAAATAAAAAAATAAATAAATCTCTATAGACACTTAACCAGACTAGACGATGTCATCTTCCGCTTTAAATTAAGACACCCCAACCTTACCCTGACTTGACGTCTGTGAATGTAACTGAGATATTTATACAAATTATTAACACCTTACGCCCCTTTTCTTTAAACAATTGCTCTAGCCGTTACCATAGTAATCTTAATTTCAATAATGCTTATAAAACGCGTAAATTTCAGGAATAAGTTATTCCAGTAAAAATTTCGCTTGAAGATGGAATAGAGGTTAGTACTTTAATTCAATTTAATTCAAATAATTATATTCAGGTTTTCGGCTCTTGCTTTGAAACATGAGAACTCTTATGTAGCGTTGGAATCATATTTTTAAATTAATAATTTTATATATATATATATATATATATATATAAGTGAACAGTGAAGTCAACACTCAGAAGCAACAGGCTGTTTCATGCTAGACGCTTGCGCTCAAGTATGCACGACTGCGTCCAGCAGGAAACAGCCTGTCGCCTCTGAGTGTTGACTTCAATGTTAACTTTTATATTTACGTCTGACTGATAACGTAAATGTTCGGGTTTCAATTCTCGATAGTGGATGCGCACTGCTGATGAAGTCCCAAATATAGGACGAAGCTGCATTCTATTGAGGTTTCTTCTAGACTCTATGAATTACTTAATTATGATAAATATATATATATTATGAAATGGATTAAGTCCAATAATTATTTAATATATTTCCTGTTTATACGTTATTTTTATAGATACAATTCATTTAAGTAAATTTTCTGTTTCTTAATTAAACTGTATTAATTACCGGTCTGAATGTTCGCCGACAGGAATCGAACCTGTGTCCTATACGGTACCGTTATTTGATCTGACGTGCTATACCACTCAGCCACAAAGAAGTGTCTGATTAGCAAAGTCCAAATTACAGTTTATAAACAAGAAATCTTCGATGAACTTTCCCGAACGATCATATCTGCTCATGAAACGTACCTTAACGTAAATAATGACAACATATTATGAAATGAAATAAGTCTGACAATTAATATGTTTTCTATTTATACGTTATTTTAATAGATACAATTTATTTAAGTAAATGCTCTGTTTTTTAAACAAACAGTATTAATATTAATTACATTTACTTAAAGAAGTTATATGTATTAAAATAACGTATATATATATATATATATATATATATATATATATATATATATATATATGAAAAATATAGTCTTAATGTGTGCTATATTTATGGGATAAAGTACTCAATATCAGAGATATAGTGTATTTAAATATAAAATTGAACACTGAATTCAACACTCAGAGACGACAGACTGTTTCAGGCCACATTTGTTGGGTTGTTTCTTGACTATTTCTATATATAGCTCAGTGATGCATTGTGGGTAGTCCATTCTAACGGTTGTTTTGGCGGGAGTGATTTATTTATTTATTTGGATTAATTAATTTTGCCTCTTTATTTTATTTTATTTTATTTATTTATACTTTTCGGTTTTCGATGTTTTATTGACGTAGCAATTTTTTTAAGATTAGTTTTGGTCGTTTATTTAACAGTTTGTCTTTGATCTGGGAATGTAATTAAAGCTATTTTTCGTCCAATTTTTGGATTGATTGTTGTCGTCTATTCTGTTATATTGGCAAGAGTGGTTTGTTAATTTGTTTAATTGGATTGATTATTTTGACATATTTTTGCTTATTTATTTATTTGTTATTTATTCTAACTGTTATTTTAGCGGAAGCGGATTGTTAATTTGTTTATTCATTCAGATTAATTTATTTTACTTTTTTTTCTTATTTATTTTTATGTTTTTTATTATATATAAATGCGCTCGGACATATATCGTTGCATTCGTGGTTAAGAAGCCCTTAGGTGGAGAATAAGTCTTCGTCCTATTAATGCTTCCAATCATATTGAGGTTGGGAAGTGAGGATTCAGCAACGCCAAACCAGAGAGGGCAGCAAATGCTCCGTTTGGTGTCTAACCTGACTTTCGAAAATGTAAAACAAGATAGGAAAGAGGTTGCTGAGTGGAAAATAGTTTAGAAAATTTTGAACTCGGCTGGAAAATGAGAATTTATTAGCTCCAGACTAGATCTTATCAATTAACAGTTGAGTTGGCGAGATCTAGCCGTAAGTTCTATGGTAACAGTTTCTTCCCTCGCACTCCTCGCTTGTGGAACTCCCTTCCGGTTCCATGCTTTCCAGCCAACTTTAATTTTTAAATATTTAAATCACTATCTATTGTTCATTTGATTACTCTTTCCTGTTCCCGCTCATTATTAATATTTCCGTTCCTAATTCTTCCACACCCTGTAACCCCCTTGTGTTTTAGTTGCTTTACTGCTTTTCTTGTGGAACTCCCTTCCGTCTCCATGCTTTCCAGTCAACTTTATGCTTCAAATATTTAAATGCAATGTCAATCGCTATCTACTGTCCTCCTGATTACACTTTCCTCCTCCCGCTCTTCATTAATGTTTCTGTTCCTAATTCTTCCACACCCTGTAACCCCTCTTGTGTCTTAGTGGCTTTACTGCCTTGCTTGGGGTGTATCATATCAGAAAACATTTCTGCTCTGATCTTATTCTTGTTAAGATAAAGCATGGTATGGTCAGGTACTACTTATAGTGATGAAATGTGCCGACTATTCCCCATCAGGGTCTTTAGCAATGGATGTGTATAAACATGGTCATTTTTATCTGGAATTGGATCTTAGATCGCCAATTCCATATTTTGTGTTGTTAACCATTATTCTAATGGCAATTCGATTTCTTGTAAAAAAATATTTCTTTTTTTCTTGTTATTTAGTTAATTTAAAAGAATGAGAAAAAAATGTTTAGTCTCTGCAAAAGAACTTCTACCCGATGACCCAAGAGAAATATTTTTAAAGAAGCCGAAAACTGACATCAGGTGATATTTTTCAAAGTTCACGAAACAACAGGTGACTCCATTAATTCTTATGATTAAATGTTTCACACGATGGCTTTGGACAGCTGAGGAACAGGTCGGCTTTATATATATATATATATATATATATATATATATATATATATATATATATATATAATATATATATATATATAAAAAACGCCAGTGTAGGGTCTTTTGTCTCTGATTTTCTTTTATTTTACAATATCATTGTTTAAACACCATAAATACGAAACTCAATAAATACAGACATATCGTAAATCAGCAATGTATAATGCGCATGTTTTTCGAGATTTTTACCAGAGAACAACATGTTAACGTCGCCATATTCGACAGGATACTATCGAAAGTAATTTATATCTATAGGGTGCGATGGCTAAAACAACGGTATTTTATATTTTAAATTTCAGGCATGCGCATTGTTTGTTTTTTATTTTATCGACTACACACTATAGTAGGGTCAGTTGGGTACCGTCTTTGAGAAAAAGAGAACCATGACACAATTCACTCCGCCAAGAATTTGGAAATTGCATGCTGTACTGCTTGGCATTCGCGTCGGAAGCTATGAGCATTTCAGAGTATCTGAGCATCAATTTGAGGAAAGTGTATAGGATTCAAAAAGAATTCAATGAGTCTAATGGTGATTACGAAGAAACGGAACGTCTGAAATCTCACTCTGATCATTCTGATAAGAAAAATTCCCGAATTTGTTGGTGAGTGCCCCAGACACAACAAGAAGGTCTACATCAAGGGCCTTGAGGGGGTAGCACAGCTCTGGGTCAAGAGGATGGCTGCTGGAAGACCCTATTTCTGGCAACAGGACTCAAGACAATGTCACACAAGCAGGAGAATCTAGTCGTAGCTGCCAGGCAATTTCTGCGGCTAGATCTCCCCTTACATCAGTCCACCCAACTCCCCAGACTGCAACTCCCTTGATTATTATGTGTGGGGAGCAGTTGAGCGAGAGACCATCAAGACTCTTTGTAATACCAAAGATGAACTGAAGGTGAGGATTATGGCAGCATTCACCAAATTTAAAAGGAGATCGTCCAGAATAGATTTTGGAGATTCCCAAATCTTTAAATAAACACTGTAATTACGTCATGAAGACATTCGAATAGATATTAAGAACAGTCTGGTTCGCTTTACTGTTGTCTGTCATAGATCGCTTCACCCATGTTCATCATTTTTGTGACCGTCATAGTCCACAGGGCTATAATGTCCTTTTTCCTCAAACAGGAAGTATTAGGCTTTTTATAGTAACCAAATACATAGAAAGGGAGAGAGAGAGAGAGAGAGAGAGAGAGAGACGAGACAATAGATGAGAAAAGAGGTGAGAATGGGAGAGAATAAGCCGGGAATAAAAATGTGTCGAAATAATATTAGAAGATTTAGAGAGATATATATCTATCTATCTATCTATCTATATATATATATATATATATATATATATATATAGTCTTAAGGTATGCTATATTTATGGAATAAAGTGCTCAATATCAGAGATAGAGCGTGTAAATATATAAAGTGAACATAAGTCAACACTTAGAGGCTCTAAGTGTTGACTTTATGTTCACTTTTATATATATATATATATATATATATGTGTGTGTGTGTGTGTGTGTGTGTGTGTGTGTGTTGAACAATAAAAGTATTAAAAATTAAAATCTTCAGACACACTAGTATTCTTTCGTTTTTATTATTATTTCATTTAGATTTCTCGACTAGTTTCGGCCAACATGGCCATCACCAGGAGAAAAAAAATTCTGCTTGCTGGTAGCAGTAAACTACAGAAATGAATGTCTTGATGGAGAAAATGAACTTTTGTCTGTAGCTTTCATTTGTTTTGTTTTTATATTTTATTTTTTTAACTTAAATTTTGGTCAGCCCTTGTGTTGATGAAACAGTCTCTTTTAAGTTGTTATTTAAGATAACAACTGGATTGATTCATGCTGCTCTGAATTCCCTTGATCATTTTGACAGTTTTATTGATTCTTGGAAAGAGGATGTGTCTCTGTTAAGTGTGTGCGCGTTATTTGCTTCTTAAGGAGTGAGTGAGTATGATGTGTGTAAGCGTGTATATTACTATGGGTGAGTGTTATCATTTGCCTCATTAAGGAGTGAGTATGATGTGTGTAAGTGTGTATATTCATGTGGGTGTGTGTATAAGTGTGAGGCCTCAACACTTCCGTAAGCATGTCTGTCTTGTGTGGGTGAGAAATATGGGTAGGTCCTGTTTTGTGGGGTTATATATTAATACTATCTATATTGTTAAATTTGTGATTAAGCCCGTCTGGATAGTGTGTTTTTAAACGTCGTATCCACTTATTTACATGGAACTTGCAATCTCCCGGATGTGCGAGTGGTGTAATGGATAATGGCTCAGAAATGTTAATCGGAGAGCCGTGTTTTTGTTTTTCTCTTTAGTTCGTTAGATTCACTTACTCGCAAAGACGCTTGGGAAAGGCATGAATCCACGTCTCCCCTTCCAGCTGCACGTTAATTAGTAAGATTTGTATGACTAAATCATTGTTATGTCCATTCAAAATTCTTACAATCTACAAAAATTTTCTTGCCTTAAATAACTTTAATGATAAGCTGTAGAAAGCGAATCAATCCATCAATTAAACAAGAGAAACAGGCTATGCGACCTATAAATTGGAGGTTTCAAAAATGAAACAAGTGCAGATTTTTACATATGTGGTAGGGTGGGCGGTTAACAGAGGACGGAAAATGTAATACCGAAATCCGAAGTTGCTTTGGAATAGCAAAAGATGTCTTTCAAAAACTAAGCAACGTATTAAAAAACAAGAAAATTTCATTCGAAACAAAGAAAAGAATGCTCGACTACTATGTAATTGCAACAAAACGAATAATTCCGTTATTATTTACTGCGTATGTCCATTTCCCTAAGTCTTTCCGTGCAGATTGACCACAGATTCTCGAGTGAATTTAAATCAAGAGAGTTTCCGAACCAGTCGATAGTATTTAAATTTGCTCACTACTAAACCTTGCCAGTGTGTTCGTGCAGCGTTATAATTTTCGTACGTTTACATAGAGTAACGTCCATCGCTGTAGGACAACACATCGACAGTCGAAACAATAGCGTGATAAAAGATCTGATGCAATCACAGATGACGCAATGTATTTCAAGGCGAAACACATTTCAGCTTACACGCCGAATATCGATTCATATTACTGCACACCACTGCAAATGACCTAATCTGAGGCAAAAATAGAAATCGATTACATCCTGTCACTCCAGTGGGTCTAAAACTGACCGTATGGTGAAAGAAAGCGGTTGTTTCAATTAATTTTCACAAGGGTGTAATGATAATCTTATTGTATGACAGAGAATGCTGGACAATTTCCTCGAGGATGAAGAGACGCATAGGGCAGAGAAAAAGTGGTTCTACAGAAGGATGCTGAGACTATGGAAACGTAAACAAAAAAGAAATCATGAGGAAAATTGAAACAAAAAAGTCACTTAACTTATAATCAGAAAGAGAGAGATGGATTTTCTTGGAGGCATAAATGAGGAAGGAAAGCTTGGAGAATTTGACACTCATGTGGAATATCAAAGCAAAGGGGAGAAAAAGAGGAAGTATGACGAACTTGTTGAGTGAATGGTGGAATACAGTTTGAAGGGATGGCAAAGAAACAAATGTTGCTATGAGCTCAAGAGATAGGAAATTGTGGAAACCCGCCTACATCTTAAAGAGACACTGTACACAGAAAAAATAAGATCATGTGTTACGCATTTTGGGGAACACCTACCGATATGCTACAAGTTTAAATTTGGACGATGAACTTGAGATTTTAAGGATGAAGAGATGTCCACAATATACCAGTTTAAATTTGATATACAATTTTTTTTTTGACCTTTAATGAAGAAATATCGAAGTTTCGTACAGAGTTACCGTTCTTGTTTAACATAAGCAGACGTGAGTCGGAGGCTGGTTATTCTGTAGACGCGTATGTTTGATGTCTTTTTTTTTGTGGATGTTGTATGATATATGTCTATGCACTGAATGACCTTTTGCAATGCAATAAATATCTAAGGTAGTTTTTTTGCTTTCATCGCGCATGCGTGAAAGACATTACGGCCAAATAAAATCAGTTTATTACCATTTTATGACAAGAGTGATTCCATCCGATTCTGTTGGCTTTCTATCAAAATGTTCTGGATCAATAGATTCTTTGCTATTACTTTTGTTTTATACTTAGTTGTTGTTGTTCTTATTATTATTATTATTACTAGTAGTAGTAGTAGTAGTAGTAAAGTTATTTAGAGAGTGAGAATATGAAAATGGAATAAACCACATCATAAAATAATAATAATAGTGAAAATGCTTCATCTAAAAAGCAACAATAATAAGATGGTGTAAAACTAGTAATAAAATGATAATAGTTAAAATGCTTCATCTAAAAAGCAACAATAATAAGACGGAGTAAAACTAGTAATAAAATGATAATAGTTAAAATGCTTCATCTAAAAAGCAACAATAATAAGATGGAGTAAAACTAGTAATAAAATGATAATAGTTAAAATGCTTCATCTAAAAAGCAACAAAAATAAGATGAAATAAAACTAGTAATAAAATAATAATAGTGAAAATACTTCATCTAAAAAGCAACAATAATAAGACGGAGTAAAACTAGTAATAAAATAATAATAGTTAAAATGCTTCATCTAAAAAGCAACAATAATAAGATGGAGTAAAACTAGTAATAAAATAAAATAAAAATAATCTAAAAAAGCAACAATAATAAGATGGAAAAAACTAGTAATCTAAAAAGTGAAAATAACTAAAAAGGAATAAAAGATGGAGTAAAACTAGTAATAAAATAATAATAGTGAAAATGCTCCAACTAAAAAGCAACAATAATAAGATGGAGTAAAACTAGTAATAAAATAATAATAGTGAAAATGCTCCAACTAAAAAGCAACAATAATAAGATGGTGTAAAACTAGTAATAAAATAATAATAGTGAAAATACTTCATCTTAGACTAATGTGTAAGAACCAACGAAAGTGCCTTATCTAAAACTTGGGAAAATTGAATAATTTCTTTTTAGCTGTTTCATTTTCCTCTCCATAATCTTCCCAATTGTATTAAATTGCTCGATTCAATGAAGAAATAGATACCTATTTAGAAAGTTCAAACTGATGAAAGAGAGATAGACAGAGAGTCAGGAAAAGAGAGAAAGAGCGAGAACCGAAGAGAAATGGTCCCGGTTGTTTAAATGCTCATCACCGGCGTCTTTGGGGACAGGGAGAACATTTTTCTTTCGATTTATATGTCTGGCTGGTTTAGAGGGTGGTGCATGTGCCATGGGAATTAAGGCCATGCAAACAATGGGCCCAGAAGTGGAATGGATGACATTCGGGTAGAGAATAGAGTCACCGCGAAGGAATGGCCTGACCTGGCACGTCGTCTTCATTCCTGGGACGCTAACAAAACGGGACGTTGTACCAAGCACTGTTTTCGGATATTAAACATGAAGGCTAAAAGCAATTGTATTCCAAATATTTCCTCAAACCGATATTGTCCAAACAGAAACACGTGATTTTTCTTTGACTAAGTGTCTTTATAAGCTTGTTACATTTTATCGCGATGCTTCAGGCCGACACACTCTTCTACCTTCTTTAAAATACACAGTCTTGATCGTCTTCTGTTTAAGAATTTTCAAATCTTCTGTATTTACGTAATTTTGACATCGGCCATTTTTAGATGGCGTTCTTCCTCATGGGAATAAATTATATCTGCTTATATATGAGATAGTCATTTTATCATGCTTTCCTTTTGTATAGAATTACCTGCAGGTTCTTTACTAGGTCTACCATCAATAGACTATCTCCTGCATATCTTTCCTTGTTAAGATTGTGCTCATCAAAAATAAATACTGTTCGAACACGCAGCTCTTTTAAGATCGCCTCGTTGTATAAGTGAAATTACCCCGGTTGCAAAACGCATCTATATGTTACGCCCCTTTATTTTATTTTCTTAAGATTTCTCGGATTCACAGGCCGATAGATTTAAACAGGAATTGACCGCTATAATAATGTTGGAAGTAATTATATATATATATATATATATATATATATATATATATGACGATCCCAAAAGCGTGAAACCCAGGGTCACAAACTCACATCAATCCAACCAAATATGTTAGCTCTATCTCTGATAATGAGCGCTTTCTAATAAGTACAGCGCATATAATATATAATTAGATAGATAGATAGATAGATATAGATATTTATTTATTTATTATTAAAATACACCTTTAAATGCCAAATCTAGATGCGTCGTCAGTGTTGTTGCTCCCATGTCACTAGAAGTTTCGGGTCTAAATAAACAACAGACTTCTTCGATGGGCGACCCGACCGAATATGATCAATATTCGGCCCGCACCTAGAACAAAATTTGCCACTAGCTTTAGGACGTGCATCATATAAGTTGCCCCAGTAAACAACAATCAATCAAGACTTCACTTGGGCTATTCGAAGTTCTAGATTAGGTATGCATGGTTGTAGTGATCTTCCGACATGCGGCCAAGATAGGGTGTTTTTTTGGAAGAATAGAAGAAAAACCTCCCCTTTTAACTTCTATAAGATAACTTATTTGTATTTATATACACACACTTTTCACATACATATATATATATAATTCATCGAGTCAAGAAGAAACCTCAGCAGAAAGCACTGGACGGCCGTTTCTTCCGATGTTTGGGACTCATCGGCAGTGCGCATCCACTACCGAGAATTGAAACCCTGACAGTTAGGTTGTCAGGCAAAAGTCACACCAACTCTTCCAACGGGCCTCGGTGACGAGGAGGTAGCGAATCAGAGTCAATATAGCGCCGCTCGATCACTTATTCCGCGGTGAAACACATCCGAATTTCCCTTACCCATAGGACTGTGTTCTGGACTGAGCGGCTTGAGGATAGTAGACGTGGCTCGTGGGGGGGGGGGCATATATATATATATATATATATATATATATATAATTATATCAAATCCTTTCTAATTTCTATCACTTATATATATATATATATATATATATATATATATATATATATATATATATAAAAAAAAGAAAGAACAGTAAGATATAAAATCCGGTGTTCTTATAGATATTTTATTTTTACAAAATAGTGCTCAATGTAAATTTACAGAGCATTAATATTATAAATTAATTGATTTAAAATATGGTTATTTTCGCTACACAGTTCCAACCATGTTTCAAAATTCCAAAATTCGCTTGAAGATGAAATGAAACTAATGCTTTTAATTTAATTGCAAAAATAAAATTAGGGTTTTAGCTTCTATTTTTGAAACATGGTTGAACTGTGTAGCGAAAAATAACCATATTTTAAATCAATTAATTTATATATATATATATATATATATATATATATATATATATATATATATATATATATACAGATAGCAATTATTAGGAGGATTTTATAATTATATTTAATTAATTCATCGGGTCTGATAGAAACCTCAACAGAATGCAGAAAGCAATTCTCGGATATTGGATGCGCACTGCTGATGAGTCCCAAATATGGGACGAAACGGCCGTCCAGTGCTTTCTGCATTCTGTTCAGGTTTCTATCAGACTAGATGAATTACTTATATATAATATTATAATTATCTCAAATCCTCCTAATTTCTATCACTTATATATATATATATATATCCAGGTAATATGAGAACGAATAGAGTACAATTCCAACTTTTGTATCATTTAATTTAAAAAGGCGCTAAATACAAAGTTTCATTTCGAGGAACTTATGGCCTAACTTAACTAATTGATTGAAAAGCGAACTTTCTAACCTCTAGGTCCATTAGGAATATTTCGCATAAACTGTACAAAGTTCATGTTCTTGTTGCTTTGGTTTTCATATTTTCGACCATCTCAGTCAATATCAAAAACTAAATACCAGACAAGATTCTGTTGATTTCAGCATAATGTTTTTCGGAAATGAAACATTTCAAATTTAAATTCAGTTCAACATTTCAAATTCAGATATACACTCTTGGTATAATTAACGTCATGTGTAAAGCGGTTTTGTAGACCTTGACTGCATCGGAAAAGAATATATGCCAATTATTATTATTATTAATATTATTATTATTATTATTATTTATATAATTCTGCTTGTCGCTTTCTTCAAGAGTTAATTCGCACGTCTGTTACGCCCTGCCAATACCACATAAAAGACGGACGATTCCGCTTTGATCGCTTGAAACGAGTGAAATAATGCATCAGAGATTCTATTTGGTTTCCGTAAGACAAAGAAAGAAAAAAAGAAAGAAAGAAAGAAAGAAAGAAAGAAAAAAGGAAGAAAGAAACTCTCTAACGTCTCCTTTCAATACCTCATAAATAATGGTCTATCCTATGTTGAGTGCGTGGAAAGACATATGAAAGACGCTACTTGGTTTCAGAAAGAAAGAAAGAAAAAAGAAAGAAAGAAACTCTCTAACGTCTCATTCCAATACTATTTTGACTTCATAGAAAGAGATATAAAAGAAGCTACTTGGTTTCAGAAAGAAAGAAAGAACTGTCATACGTCCCCTTCCAATACCACATAAATAATGTCTATTATATTTTGATTGAGTAGAAAGACGTATGAAAGGCGCTACTTGGTTTCAGAAAGAAAGAAAGAAAAAAGGCAGAAAGAAAAAAGAAAGAAAGAACTGTCTAACGTCTCCTTCCAATACCACATAAATAATGGTTTATCCTTTATTCAATCGGTCAAAGCGGAATAATCCATTATTTATGTGATTTATGCTTGAGGACACATGGCACATTGGATTAAGTTGTTGGTTAGATCCAGTGACAGGATCCAAACAGTCTGAGTTCAATACCCGGTTAAAGCAGTGGAGAACTTGGAGAAGGGAATTAACAGGCGATAACTGATAATTGGCATCCATTAAACATGGCACGTGGAACTAGAACAGTCTAACCCAGTGAGCGAAATAAAGGGTTCAGTAATACCTCATCTCAGAAATATAGACAGATACTGAAGGGCCGAAACGTTGTAATAAATATGGCGATAAAGATGAGGACAATAGTCCGAATAATGTAAATAGTGATTCCTACGTCGTCTGGAGGCCGTGGTTGAAGCCAATAGCGATTTTATTAAATAAATTTACTCTTTAGTATTTCATGATATTTTTGTGAAATTTTGGCAAATATGTTTTTTAAAAAGAAATGTCAGCGTTATTTTCATTTATGCATAATTTCGTATCCCGAGTTTTAACGTTTAGTATTTGATCCGACTAAAGTGATGTTTACATTGACGCCACTAACAGATTATGAAAACTTAACTAAGGTCTGCTCAGGATAGACGCCGTATCAACCAGAGTGGGAGTTGAACAAACATAAATGTGCCTGAGCGGCTGACTGGAAAAGAAAGAAATGGATTTTTTAATTTATTAAACCAACAGATTTTATTTCTTAAAAGTTATTTTTTTAGTGGATACTCGTATTTGTGTAGACGCACCTTTTATTTATTAAACAGAAGAGTTGCAGGAGACTCCGAAGTCGTACGGAGGCCACGTGTTTGCATAAATTTACTCTTTCGTATTTCAAGATATTTTTGTGTAATTTTGGTAAATATGACTGTTAAGATATGATGTCAGTATTATTTTCATTTTTGGATAACATAGATGACAATTTATCCATCGCAACTTTTATGGTCTAATCTAATAAATACGAGCTTAAGTCTTTAACCAACCATTGTAATTACGTCATGAAGATATTCGCATAGATATTTAGAACAGTTTGGTTGACTTCACTGCCGTCTGTGTCATAGATAGCTTCACCTATGTTTATCATTTTTTATGCTGTCATAGTCCACAGGGCTATAATGTCCTTTTTCCTCAAACAGGAAGTAGTAGGCTTATTATAGAAATGTTCACCAAATACAAAAGGAAAGGGAGAGAAACGAGGCAATAAATGAGAAAGGGTTAAGAGAGACAGAATAAGACCGATATCCTATAAATATAGCACATCTTAAGACTATATTTCTTCATATATATATATATATATATATATATGTGTGTGTGTGTGTGTGTGCAGGTATGTAGAAAAATAGGAAAGAACATGTTTGGTAAATAATCCAGGGTTCTTTAGTATTTTTGTTTGTATTTTTAAAAAACAGTGCTCCATACAGAGCTTAGATTATAATTATTTTTTAAACAAATATGATTCCTTCGCTACATAAGAGTTCTCATGTTTCAAAAACGAGAGCCGAAAGCCCCACTATAATTATTAAAATTAAATTGAATTAAAGTAACAAGCGAAATTCATCCTCAAGCGAAAATATTTTCGCTTGAGGATGAAACAGGGCTTGATACTTTAATTCAATTTAATTTTAATATACATACATACATACATACATATATATATATATATATATATATATATATATATGGAGAGAGAAAGCGGGGGGGAGAATGCATCAAAGAGAGAGAGATTTTATTTTTTAAACGTTATTTTTTAGTGGATACTCGTATTTGAAGAGACGTTCCTTTCATTTATTAAACAGTATATTTAGCTATTTTATCCATCTTCTTAAATACTGTATACGTTATTTTAGTGGGTATACGTGTTTGAGTTGTTTCCGAACATATTTGTTTATTTTCTTAAACAGTCAAATTAATAACAACCGGCCTAGATTGAGAAAGTCTTACTAAAGAAATCAGAAATCTTATCTGCATCCCCTTTTTACCTCAGGAAAACCACTTCTTAAGCTTTTAGATGCTATTCTAATTTTGTCGTCTGGTTCCAGAAGCAAACCGTCAGAGACACAATTTGCCTAAAGAGATTCCAGACCAATCAACTGGATGTCTTTTTAGTAATAATAAAATGACTAAACGGTTCATTATATCTTTACAGTATAAATAACAGTGTCTGATAACAATACTTCAGAACATTTGACAAATAATTGTCAGACAGTTTGAAGCAGTGGACTTTTCTTCGATACAAGATAGCCAAAATGGTAATAAGTCGGCGAGATTTCTCCCACAATGGACACCGAATTACCGGCCATTGACATCTTTAACGACGTTTTCCCCGTTACAGGCGTAAATGGTTTGTCAGAGCTGACGCCAATTTATCCTTACTCAGGACATCTTTAGCGGTCACCGGACGAAAGAGATGACTCTTTACTACTTAAAGGCAAATACGAAAAAAACGCTCACAGTATATTTATGAAATTTGCTACGACTGACACAAGGACATGAGCTACTTTATAGAGTCACTCGTTTATTTATCCCATGTTTATGTTGCTTAACTCTAATAATTACACAAGAACTGATGCTTTCAGCGTTATTTAAACAATAACCTTTAATCGTTTTCACTACACATTTTTAAAATAATTTTTCATCCCCCCAAACGTCTTAGGGGCTTTATTGCCTTGCTCTAGATGAAAACTAGAGGGGATCTATTAATAATGAAATGGAAATGACAGTGGGGGGGCGTGAAGGAAATAATAACGGAATTATTCATTTTGTTTCAATTAATTTGCATAACGGCGTATTTGTCATATTTCTGAGATGAAGTATTATGTACACTATTTACATTATTCGGACTATTGTCCTCATCTTTGTTGCCATATTTATTACAACGTTTCGGCCCTTCAGTATCTGTCTATATTTCTGAGATGAGGTTTTATGTACACTATTTACATTATCGGACTATTGTCTTCATCTTTGTCGCCATATTTATTACAACGTTTCGGCCCTTCAGTATCTGTCTATATTTCTGAGATGAGGTATTATGTACACTATTTACATTATTCGGACTATTGTCCTCATCTTTGTTGCCATATTTATTACAACGTTTCGGCCTTTCAGTATCTGTCTATATTTCTGAGATGAGGTATTATGTGCACTATTTACATTATTCGGACTATTGTCTTCATCTTTGTCGCCATATTTATTACAACGTTTCGGCCCTTCAGTATCTGTCTATATTTCTGAGATGAGGTATTATGTACACTATTTACATTATTCGGACTATTGTCCTCATCTTTGTTGCCATATTTATTACAACGTTTCGGCCCTTCAGTATCTGTCGATATTTCTGAGATGAGGTATTATGTACATTATTTACATTATTCAGACTATTGTTCTCATCTTTCTCGCCATATTTATTACAACGCAAGTTCTCCACTGCCTTAACTGTGTATTGAAGTCAAGGACGCGTGGCACAGTAGATAAAGTCGTTGGTTAAACCAGTGACAGGACCCAAAGAGTGTGAGTTCAATACCCGGTTAAGGCAGTGGAGAACTTGCAGAGGGGAATTAACAGGAGATAACTGATAACTGACATCCATTAGATATGGCACGTGAAACTACAACAGTCTACTCCAGTGAGCGGAAACTACAACAGTCTACTCCAGTGAGCGAAATAAAGGGTTCAGTTCGACATTCCAACCGCCTGGAGAAGACCAGAGCGTACAACGGTCGAAACCTTGTAATAAATATGACGACAAAGATGAGGACAATAGTCCGAATAATGTAAATAAGGGCATTTTCGAAGGCTGTTAAATCTAAGGTTAACCGTATATTCCCCGCATAAGCTGAACCTCTTATTAAGCAATCCTCTACCTCGAGTGCCTCTTAGGCCGTTTACCGGGTAAAAATCACTGTAAATAAATAATATATATATATGTATTCATAGTTGCCGGCGGAACTCGTTGCTGAGTATTAGGGGGCTCATCGACATTTTCTTTTCGCGGGAAATGTGTCCTATGTTGGATTTGAAGAGATTCCCATAGCCACCGCACGGTAGGGTAGGAGGGTTCAGGGAATGGGGAGCTCTGACGTTTCTTTAGGTTCTCTTAGTCTCTTCTATTTGTTTTTTGATGTTTTCTTCTCCAAGTGCTTCTTTCTACAGCTTCCGTCTCCCAATTGACCGGTTCGATCCTCCAGGAAAATTTTGTTTTTTTTTTTTAGCTGATCTTTGAATCATCGATGTGGGGGTCTACTTGGTCTCTTGTCAAAGGTGAGCTCTGAGTAGAGGATTTGTTGGCTAGGCGGGGGTCTGGCATTCGAACAAGGCTTTCGGACAAGTTGGTCATGCTTTCTAGGCTCTTCATGTTTGCGCGGAGGAGAATTTCGTTTTTCGTAATCCGGTCCTGCCACGTGTTCCGCAGGATTTGACGATTCATCCGATGTACAGTGTTTGCATAACGAACTGAACATTGGTCATAAAGGAGACATTAGATCGAAAGGAGACATTAAATTGAAAGAAGACATTAAATTGAAAGATAAAACCCTAGACAAAGAAATCGTAAATATCTCCCGCTTCCATATATATATATATATATATATATATATATATATATTATAAATTAATTGATTTAAAATATGTCTAGAAAAATAGATTCATCTGTAACCTTGGAAACATGAATTTTGTTTTAGCTGTGTCTATAAAACCCAGTAATTTTAAAAAGTTACTCCAAAATTCGCTTGAGGATGAAATGGAACTAATGTCTTTATTTTAATTACAAAATTAAATTCAAAGCTTTTAGCTTCCATTTTTGAAACATGGTTAGAACTGTGTAGCGGAAAAACCATATTTTAAATCAATTAATTTATGATATATATATATATATATATATATATATATATATATATATATATATATATATATATATATATATATATATCAGAACTTTTGATTTTAGGAGACACGAACTAAATTTTTTAGGAGACACAATGTTTTTTTTGGAGATATGAATTAATTTTTTTAGAAGACACGAATTAATTTTTTTTTAGGAGACACGAATTAATTTTTTTTTAGGAGACATGAATTTATTTTTTTAGGAGACACGAATCATTATTTTTCTTTTTCTTTAGGAGACACGATTTTTTTTTAGGAGACGCGAATTAATTTGTTTAGAAGACACGAATTAATTTTTCTTAGGAGACACGAATTATTTTTTTTAAGAGACACGAACTTTTTTTTTAGGATACACAAATTATTTTTTTTATGAGACACGAATTAATTTTTAGATACAATGCATTGTCTTTAAATGAGAATTTTCGCCAAATATTCTTGATGTTTATTTGAGTTTAATTTTGACGAGGTATTCCGTTATAAATTGCGGAAAGAGAAAGAAGTAAAAAAGAAGTAAAAAGAAAAACGAAATAAATAAAAGAAAAAGAAAGAGAAACAAAGAAAAATGTAAAGAAGAAAAATAATGGAAATAAAGAGGAAGAAGAGGAAACGGAGGAAGAAGAAAGAAGATGAAAAAGTAAAGAGGAAAAAGGAAAAAGAAATAAGAGGAAAAAACAAAGAGGAAAAAGAAAGAAAAAGAAAAAGCAAAGAGGAAAAAGGAAAAAGAAAGAAGAGAAAAAAGCAAAGAGGAAAAAGGAAAAAGAACGAAGAGGAAAAAACAAAGAGGAAAAAGGAAAAAGAAAGAAGAGGAAAAAGCAAAGAGGAAAAAGGAAAAAGAAAGAAGAGGAAAAAACAAAGAGGAAAAAGGAAAAAGAAAGAAGAGGAAAAAGCAAAGAGGAAAAAGGAAAAAGAAAGAAGAGGAAAAAGCAAAGAGGAAAAAGAAAGAAGAGGAAAAAGCAAAGAGGAAAAAGGAAAAAGAAAGAAGAGGAAAAAACAAAGAGGAAAAAGGAAAAAGAAAGAAGAGGAAAAAGCAAAGAGGAAAAAGAAAGAAGAGGAAAAAAGCAAAGAGGAAAAGGAAAAGAAAGAAGAGGAAAAAACAAAGAGGAAAAAGGAAAAAAAAAAGAAGAGGAAAAAGCAAAGAGGAAAAAGGAAAAAGAAAGAAGAGGAAAAAGCAAAGAGTAAAAAGGAAAAAGAAAGAAGAGGAAAAAACAAAGAGGAAAAAGAAAGAAGAGGAAAAAACAAAGAGGAAAAAGAAAGAAGAGGAAAATGGAAAAAGAAAGAAGAGGAAAAAACAAAGAGGAAAAAGGAAAAAGAAAGAAGAAGAAAAAGCAAAGAGGAAAAAGAAAGAAGAGGAAAAAGCAAAGAGGAAAAAGGAAAAAGAAAGAAGAGGAAAAAACAAAGAGGAAAAAGGAAAAAAAAAAGAGGAAAAAACAAAGAGGAAAAAAAAGAAAAAGAAAGAAGAGGAAAAAAAAGAGGAAAAAGGAAAAAAGAAAGAAGAGGAAAAAGCAAAGAGGAAAAGAAAGAAGAGGAAAAAGCAAAGAGGAAAAAGGAAAAAGAAAGAAGTGGAAAAAACAAAGAGGAAAAAGAAAGAAGAGGAAAAAACAAAGAGGAAAAAGAAAGAAGAGGAAAATGGAAAAAGAAAGAAGAGGAAAAAGCAAAGAGGAAAAAGGAAAAAGAAAGAAGAGGAAAAAACAAAGAGGAAAAAGGAAAAAAAAAAAGAAGAGGAAAAAGCAAAGAGGAAAAAGGAAAAAGAAAGAAGAGGAAAAAGCAAAGAGTAAAAAGGAAAAAGAAAGAAGAGGAAAAAACAAAGAGGAAAAAGAAAGAAGAGGAAAAAAAAAAGAGGAAAAAGGAAAAGAAAGAAGAGGAAAAAAAAAGAGAAAAAAAAAAAGAAGAGGAAAAAGAAAGAGGAAAATGGAAAAAAGAAAGAAGAGGAAAAACAAAGAGGAAAAAGGAAAAGAAAGAAGAAGAAAAAAGCAAAGAGGAAAAAAGAAAGAAGAGGAAAAGCAAAGAGGAAAAAGGAAAAAGAAAGAAGAGGAAAAACAAAGAGGAAAAAAGGAAAAAAAAAAAGAGGGAAAAAGCAAAGAGGAAAAAAAGAAAAAGAAAGAAGAGGAAAAAAACAAAGAGGAAAAAGGAAAAGAAAGAAGAGCAAAAAGCAAAGAGCAAAAAAGAAAGAAGAGGAAAAAAGCAAAGAGGAAAAAGGAAAAAAGAAAGAAGAGGAAAAAAAAAGAGGAAAAAAAGGAAAAAGAAAGAAGAGGAAAAAAGCAAAGAGGAAAAAGAAAGAAGAGGAAAAAGCAAAAGAAAAAGGAAAAAAAGAAGAGGAAAAAAAGAAAAAAAGGAAAAAAAAGAAGAGGAAAAGCAAAGAGGAAAAAAGGAAAAAGAAAGAAGAGGAAAAACCAAAGAGTAAAAAAGAAAAAAAGAAAGAAGAGGAAAAAGCAAAGAAGTAAAAAGAAAAAAAAGAAGAGGAAAAAACAAAGAGGAAAAAAGAAAGAAGAGGAAAATGGAAAAAGAAAGAAGAGAAAAAGCAAAGAGGAAAAAAGGAAAAGAAAGAAGAGAAAAAAGCAAATAGGAAAAAGGAAAAAGAAAGAAGAGGAAAAAGCAAAGAGTAAAAAGGAAAAAGAAAGAAGAGGAAAAGCAAAAGAGTAAAAAGGAAAAAGAAAGAAGAGGAAAAAAACAAAGAGGAAAAAAAAAGAAGAGGAAAATGGAAAAAGAAAAGAAAAAAAAAAAGGAAAAAAGGAAAAAAAAAAAAAGAAAAAAAGAAAAAGGAAAAAGAAAAAAGAAGAGGAAAAGGAAAAGGAAAAAGAAAAGAAGAGGAAAAAAGCAAAGAGTAAAAAGGAAAAAGAAAGAAGAGGAAAAAACAAAGAGGAAAAAGAAAGAAGAGGAAAATGGAAAAAGAAAGAAGTGGAAAAAACAAAGAGGAAAAAGAAAGAAGAGGAAAAAACAAAGAGGAAAAAGAAAGAAGAGGAAAAAGCAAAAGAGGAAAAGGGAAAAAAAAGAAGAGGAAAAAAACAAAGAGGAAAAAAAGGAAAAAGAAAGAAGAGGAAAAGCAAAGAGTAAAAAAGGAAAAAGAAAGAAGAGGAAAAAAAAGAGTAAAAAGGAAAAAGAAAGAAGAGGAAAAAAAAAACAAAGAGGAAAAAGAAAGAAGAGGAAAATGGAAAAAGAAAGAAGAAAAAAAAGAAAGAGGAAAAAAGGAAAAGAAAGAAGAGAAAAAAGCAAATAGGAAAAAGGAAAAAGAAAGAAGAGGAAAAAGCAAAGAGTAAAAAGGAAAAAGAAAGAAGAGGAAAAAGCAAAGAGTAAAAAGGAAAAAGAAAGAAGAGGAAAAAACAAAGAGGAAAAAGAAAGAAGAGGAAAATGGAAAAAGAAAGAAGAGAAAAAAGCAAAGAGGAAAAAGGAAAAAGAAAGAAGAGAAAAAAGCAAATAGGAAAAAGGAAAAAGAAAGAAGAGGAAAAAGCAAAGAGTAAAAAGGAAAAAGAAAGAAGAGGAAAAAGCAAAGAGTAAAAGGAAAAAGAAAGAAGAGGAAAAAACAAAGAGGAAAAAAAAGAAGAGGAAAATGGAAAAGAAAGAAGAGAAAAAAGCAAAGAGGAAAAAGGAAAAAGAAAGAAGAGAAAAAAGCAAATAGGAAAAAGGAAAAAGAAAGAAGAGGAAAAAGCAAAGAGTAAAAAGGAAAAAGAAAGAAGAGGAAAAAGCAAAGAGTAAAAAGGAAAAAGAAAGAAGAGGAAAAAACAAAGAGGAAAAAGAAAGAAGAGGAAAATGGAAAAAGAAAGAAGAGAAAAAAACAAAGAGGAAAAAGGAAAAGAAAGAAGAGAAAAAAAGCAAATCAGGAAAAGGGAAAAGAAAAGAAGAGGAAAAAGCAAAGAGTAAAAAGGAAAAAAAAAAGAAGAGGAAAAAGCAAAAGAGTAAAAAGGAAAAAAGAAAGAAGAGGAAAAAAACAAAGAGGAAAAAAAGAAAGAAGAGGAAAATGGAAAAAGAAAGAAGTGGAAAAAACAAAGAGGAAAAAAAAAGAAGAGGAAAAACAAAGAGGAAAAAAGAAAGAAGAGGAAAAAAGCAAAGAGGAAAAGGAAAAAGAAAGAAGAGGAAAAACAAAGAGGAAAAAAAAAAAAAAGAAAGAAGAAAAAAGCAAAGAGGAAAAAGAAAGAAGAGGAAAAGCAAAGAGGAAAAAGGAAAAAGAAAGAAGAGGAAAAAGCAAAGAGTAAAAGGAAAAGAAAGAAGAGGAAAAAACAAAGAGGAAAAAGAAAGAAGAGGAAAAAACAAAGAGGAAAAAGAAAGAAGAGGAAAAAACAAAGAGGAAAAAGGAAAAAGAAAGAATAGGGAAAAAACAAAGAGGAAAAAGGAAAAAGAAAGAAGAGGAAAAAACAAAGAGGAAAAAGGAAAAAGAAAGAAGAGGAAAAAGGAAAAGGAAATAAAGAAAAAAAGGAACAGGAAAAGAAAACGAAAGAAAATTAAAGATAAGAACAGGAAAAATAAAATAGAAGAATAAGAAAGGAAAGAAGAAGGGGAAAAGAAAAAGAATCTGAAATGGAAGAAGAAGAAAAAAAGAAACAAAAACAAATGAGAAAAATAAAAGTAAAAAAAAGAAGGAAAAGGAAAGGAAAAAGAACGAATTGAAAGTAGTAAAGAAGAAGAAGTAAAAAGAAACGAGAGGAAACGAGAAGAAGAAGAAACAAAAAGATGAAGAAAATAAACAAGAAGAAAAAAGAAGAAACGCGAAAAAAAACAAAAAGAAACTAGAAGAAACAAGATGACGAAGAAGAAGTAAAAAGAAACGAGAAGAGACAAGAAAAACAAGTAAAAGAAAAGAGAAGAAGAAACGAAAAGAAGAAGAAAAGAGAAGAGAAGAGAAAAAGAAGAAGAAACGAGAAGAAGAAAAGAGAAGAAAGAAGAAGAAAAAAGAAGAAATGAGAAGAAGAACAAAAAGAAAGAAGAAGAAGAAGAAGACGTAGAAGAAAAAGAGAAGAAACAAGAACAAGACGAAGAAGAAAGAAGAAGAAGAGGAAAAGAAACGAGAATAAGCGTGAAGGAGAAGAAACGAGTAGAAGAAGAAGAAGAAGAAGAAGAAGAAGAAAACGAGAAGAAACGCGAAGAAGAAGAAGAAGAAGAACAAGAACAAGAAGAACAAGAAGAAGAAAAAAACGAGAAGAAACGCGAAGAAGTAGTAGAATTATCCCTCCCTAGTTTTTATACCTTTTTTACTGTTTAAGGTTAGGTTTTGTGATTCCTTCTAAAGTCTTCTCATTTTATTTTACTCCCCTTAAACCCATCGCGTCTTAGTGGTGTTATCGCCTTGCTTGGGATGAAATAATTAAAAATGGAAAATAATAATAATAATAATAATAATAATAATAATAATAATCTGGAGTAATCAACAAAATCATAAGGAGCAAGCCC
>CAHIKZ030000083.1:645000-795000 GCA_903632075.3 Acanthosepion pharaonis | reverse complement strand
ATTGTCGGGGACTCTATGGTGGAATTCTGTGGATATCTAAGGCTGTATATTTTCACCAACGATTACTGTTTTCAGTCAGTGCCAAAAGGTGCCTCCCGGGGATGTAGACATTTGCAAGCCACTGTATATATCATCTTCTCCTGCATACACACATATATATATGGTTGGTTGATTTTGTTTAGCTGAATATCAACACAGCTGCGTGTTATTTAATGTCGAAATCTAAATATTTTGGACGCAATTTTCTGACTCAGTAAAAACATTTTGAATGCAATTGCATGCCTTCGACTACAGATAAAATGTATTGTTGGTCATTTTGCTATAAAATGTATTGTTGGTCATTTTGCTAAAAATAGGTATGGCTGCTATTTTTACTATTGATATATTTCACAGTGTTTTGTTTCTGTTTGAGAGTTTACTGTTTGCCAATAGCTGAGACCCTAACAGGTGCTACCACCCAGGGTTAGGGTGGACCTGGAACAACAGCAATTGACAGGTGGTTACATGATCCCCAAAAACTCCGATCTCCCGATCCGAATATAGATTATCGTCATACACAGTCATATACCCAGGACTACAAATATATATATATATATATATATATATATATATATATATATATACTGGGTGTAACAGCAAAATTGTTCAAATCCTGTTACAGCATAATTTTCCTTCCCATAAAATGTTTAATATCTATAAAAAAAAATAAAAAAAAAAAACACTACACTAATTGAGATTCTTTTTACAGATTTTCGGATAAGACTTTTAGCCATCTTGACGCCATTTGTGGTAAGGGTTAGGGGGAAATCCTTTGGCCAATTCAGCTAGAAAGAGAACAGATTAAAATCGTTTTGTGTCAGATCCACTGTCTTCCCAAATGAGCAATGAAAATGAGAGAGAAAAAGATCATTCAGGCCTTCATTAATAGTACCAACCTTCATACTCTGGCTTCTCTCTTCAAAGTCCATTCAAGAACCATCAAGGTAACGGTGAATAATTTAAAAAGAGGGAACAGTAAACTGGATCAGTGTGTCACAACAGGAAGAGGGATCATCATTTCAACTTAGAGCTAAAGAGACCAATTAGAAAAGGTCCAACTCATTTGGAACGTCAGAGAGGAGTTTCAGCTATGACAGTCCAAAGAGCAGTGAATAAAGACTTGGAAATTAAATCGTACGCGAACCCCGTGAGGCAACTACTTACGCAAGGACAGAAAGTTAAAACTTTAGATAAGGCGAAGATCAGCTTGCATAACATGAAAAATGATCCTAGATCATATATATATATATATATATATATATATATATATTCGCTTGAATATGAAACAGAACAAATGCTTTTAATTTAATATAATTGAATTTGAAGTTTTGTTTACTGTTTTTGAAACCTGGTAATTCCTGTGTAGCGAAGAAACCATATTTTAAATCAGTTAATTTATAATATTTATGCTCTGTAAATTTACATTGAGTACTATTTTGTAAAAATAAAAGTATCTATAAGAACACCGGATTACATATGTTACTGTTTTTCCTTTTTTTTTTTTACTATATATATATATATATATATATATATATATAGTCGACTTTCCCGTCGAAATCGACGAATGAGGGTCAAGCAGATCAGTTCCTAGGAAACCGACAGCCCGACAACAGCACATGAGATTTGATTATAGTGGTGAAGGTTTCGTGCAGGACCAGCCACACTTTTTGAAGGGCCGAATACAGAGACCTGGTGCACTACGTGCCACAAGGTCCCCAAGCGACCCTCCGCAGGTTTTGAATTCAGAGTTGTCCTTCTCATAGACCAGTTGCCATCTAATAGAACCCAGTCTGTCTTGCTATTTACCCGTAGCTGGAGGGAGAAGAAGAGGATTCAGATTTTTCCCAAGGGTATTAGCACTTAAGCGAATGTAATGGATTCGAATGGAATTCGAACTCGGCTCACCGATTACTCCCTCCAAGCCGCTATCCATTATTCCATATATATATATATATATATATATATATATATATATATAAAACGTGCAATCAATTTACAAATACATGAATTATTCACACAAAACTAATGCAAAGGTTAATGGTTTAAATGGCGAGACATCCATCATCGCAAACAATTCAAATAGTACTATTGAAAATGAGTTATTGGTTTTTGAACTCGCCAAAGCAACGCTGAGTTTGATTTTAATTTATATAAACAAGGATCAATTCATTCATAACGGATCTGGAGGTTTTTGTGTACTATTTGAATTGTTTGCGATGATGGATGTCTCGCCATTTAAACCATTAACCTTTGCATTAGTTTTGTGTGAATAATTCATGTATTTGTAAATTGATTGCACGTTTATTGTAATTTAAATAACTGATCCATGTGCGACTTTTAGATAATAAGTGTGACATTACTGTAATTATTGAACAATATAGTTCATGCCACTTTGACAGTAAAATTTACCAGTAAAAATTTGTTCATCACCATATTTGGTATAAACGCAAACACTTTAAAAAATTTAAAATCAAACTCAGCGTTGCTTTGGCGCGTTCAAAAACCAATAACTCATTTTCAATAGCATTTCGGATACAATAACACATATATTTTCGATGTCCTCTTATTACTAAGAGAAAAAAAAACAAGAACAACATCTATTATATACCTGAAGATGTCTGTAGGAACAGACGAAAGCTTGTAGTAAAATAACAACTAATACGGCAGAAATTTATATAAACAAGGATCAATTCATTCATAACGGATCTGGAGGTTTTTGTGTACTATTTGAATTGTTTGCGATGATGGATGTCTCGCCATTTAAACCATTAACCTTTGCATTAGTTTTGTGTGAATAATTCAGATATATATATATATATATATATATATATATATATATATATATATATATATATATATATATATTAAACTTTATTACGACCCATCATGAGCTTCCGATCCTTAGCAATGATTAATTAATGATGAACATGTCATTTTCGTTTATAATCACAACTCTTTTGTTAAGCTTGGAGAGTAATTATACATTCTTATTGCTCAAAGTAGAGTCCAATAGTGTTATAAAAAATCTCGGAGAATTCCGGTAATATATCTTTAATCATTTCTAAGATACAACAGTTCAAAATTTTTAAACAATTTGGACAATTTTGCCGTTACACCTGGTGTACTGAATTATAAGTGTTGAGAGATTGGTTGTTAGGAGGTGTTTATTTTGTTTTTTTAAACTTTTTTTTTTTTTTGTCTATTTATTAGTTGTGTCAATCCAAAATCTTTCTCATATGGATGTCTCCCCAGTGTAATTGCCCTAGGACAATTTTGACACGCTTCTCTCCCACCCGGTTTTCTTCCACTTGTGAGGAGACATTTCCTTCTATCAACTCGCGACAAATGACCAGCATCGACTTTAGGGAATCAATTTGGTCCGTCTCCACTCCCCTTGGAAATATTTATTTCCCCTTCGGTAAATTCTTCTCGGGGTTTCAGCGTTGCTCACCCTTGACCGTCCCGGGGTTCATTCAGGTCGTGACCTCGCCTAAATGGAAATCGTTGATATCACAACGACCGTTTTATTTGCAAGTAAGAAATTCATACTGGTTGTCGATTTCAGATCCAATAAACAGTTTATGAATATCGATGATTGTTGATCGATGGGATTATTCAGGCAATAATCATTTTATTGGGCAAGCTTCAGTTCCCAATCGATGCGTGAGTCAAATATAAGCAACTTAGAATTATGGAAAATCAGTCAGACCCATTAACTTCAATAATATTAAAGAAATATGATCACGGAAAATAAATAAGTTAGAAAGAAAGAAAGAAAGAAAGAAAGAAAGAAAGAAAGAAAGAAAGTAGATACATGAAGGAAGAAGATATGTGAAGAAAGAAAGAAAGAAAGTATAAAAAGGAAGACGATATAAGAAAGAAAGAAAGAAAGAAAGAAAGAAAGGAAAGAAGAAGAAAGAAAAAAGAAAGATGAAAGAAAGAAAGAAAGAAGATACATGAAGGAAGAAGATATGTGAAGAAAGAAAGAAAGAAAGAAAGAAGATACATGAAGGAAGAAGATATGTGAAGAAAGAAAGAAAGAAAGAAGATACATGAAGGAAGAAGATATGTGAAGAAAGAAAGAAAGAAAGAAAGAAGATACATGAAGGAAGAAAATATGAAGAAAGAAAGAAAGAAAGAAGATACATGAAAAGAAAGAAGAAAGAAAGAAAGAAAGAAGATACATGAAGGAAGAAGATATGTGAAGAAAGAAAAGAAAGAAAGAAGATACATGAAGGAAGAAGATATGTGAAGAAAGAAAGAAAGAAAGAAGATAAGAATGAAGGAAGAAGATATGAAGAAAGAAAGAAAAAGAAGATACATGAAGGAAGAAGATATGGAAGAAAGAAAGAAAGAAAGAAAGAAAGATACATGAAGGAAGAAGATATGTGAAGAAAGAAAGAAAGAAAGAAAGAAAGAAGATACATGAAGGAAGAAGATATGTGAAGAAAGAAAGAAAGAAAGAAAGAAGATACATGAAGGAAGAAGATATGTGAAGAAAGAAAGAAAGAAAGAAAGAAGAAGAAGATGAAGGAAAGAAGATATGTGAAGAAAGAAAGAAAGAAAGAAAGAAGATACATGAAGGAAGAAGATATGTGAAGAAAGAAAGAAAGAAAGAAGATACATGAAGGAAGAAGATATGTGAAGAAAGAAAGAAAGAAAGAAGATACATGAAGGAAGAAGATATGTGAAGAAAGAAAGAAAGAAAGAAGATACATGAAGGAAGAAGATATGTGAAGAAAGAAAGAAAGAAAGAAAGAAGATACATGAAGGAATAAGATATGTGAAGAAAGAAAAAAAAGAAAGAAGATAAATACATGAAGGAAGAAAATATGTGAAGAAAGAAAAAGAAAGAAAGAAGATACATGAAGGAAAAGATATGAAAAGAAAGAAAAAGAAAGAAAGAAAGAAGATACATGAAGGAAGAAAATAAAGAAAGAAGAAAGAAAGAAAGAAAGAAAGAAGATACATGAAGGAATAAGATATGGAAGAAAGAAAGAAAGAAAGAAAGAAAGAAGATACATGAAGGAAGAAGATATGAAGAAGAAAGAAAGAAAGAAAAAGAAGACACATGAAGGAAGAAGATATGTGAAGAAAGAAAGAAAGAAAGAAAGAAGATACATGAAGGAAGAAGAAGATGTGAAGAAAGAAAGAAAGAAAGAAAGAAAAGAAGATGAAGGAAGAAGATATGAAGAAAGAAAGAAAGAAAGAAGAAGATACATGAAGGAAGAAGATATGAAAGAAAGAAAGAAAAAAAAGAAGATACATGAAGGAAGAAGATATGTGAAGAAAGAAAGAAAGAAAGAAAGAAGATACAAGAGAAGGAAGAAGATATGTGAAGAAAGAAAGAAAGAAAGAAAGAAGATACATGAAGGAAGAAGATATGTGAAGAAAGAAAGAAAGAAAGAAGATACATGAAGGAAGAAGATATGTGAAGAAAGAAAGAAAGAAAGAAAGAAGATACATGAAGGAAGAAGATATGTGAAGAAAGAAAGAAAGAAAGAAGATACATGAAGGAAGAAGATATGTGAAGAAAGAAAGAAAGAAAGAAAGAAAGAAGATACATGAAGGAAGAAGATATGTGAAGAAAGAAAGAAAGAAGATACATGAAGGAAGAAGATATGTGAAGAAAGAAAGAAAGAAAGAAAGAAGATACATGAAGGAAGAAGATATGTGAAGAAAGAAAGAAAGAAAGAAGATACATGAAGGAAGAAGATATGTGAAGAAAGAAAAAGAAAGAAAGAAAGATACATGAAGGAAGAAGATATGTGAAAAAAAGAAAGAAAGAAAGAAGATACATGAAGGAAGAAGATATGAAGAAGAAAGAAAGAAAGAAAGACGATAAGATGAAGGAAGAAAGATAAGAAAGAAGAAAGAAAAAGAAAGAAAGAAGATACATGAAGGAAGAAGATATGAAGAAGAAAGAAAAAGAAAGAAAGAAGATACATGAAGGAAGAAGATATGTGAAGAAAGAAAGAAAGAAAAGAAGATACATGAAGGAATAAGATATCTGAAGAAAAAGAAAGAAAGAAAGAAGATACATGAAGGAATAAATATGTGAAGAAAGAAAGAAAGAAAGAAAGAAAGAAAGAAGATACATGAAGGAATAAGATATGTGAAGAAAGAAAGAAAGAAAGAAAGAAGATACATGAAGGAATAAGATATGTGAAGAAAGAAAGAAAGAAAGAAAGAAAGAAGACACATGAAGGAAGAAGATATGTGAAGAAAGAAAGAAAGAAAGAAAGAAAGAAGATACATGAAGGAAGAAGATATGTGAAGAAAGAAAGAAAGAAAGAAGATACATGAAGGAATAAGATATGTGAAGAAAGAAAGAATGAAGATACATGAAGGAAGAAGATATGTGAAGAAAGAAAGAAAGAAGATACAAGATAAGGAAGAAGATATGTGAAGAAAGAAAGAAAGAAAGAAAGAAGATACATGAAGGAAGAAGATAAAGAAGAAAGAAAGAAAGAAAGAAGATAAAGAATGAAGGAAGAAGATATGTGAAGAAAGAAAGAAAGAAAGAAGATACATGAAGGAAGAAGATATGTGAAAGAAAGAAAGAAAGAAAGAAAGGAAAAGAAAAAGAAAGAAAGAAAGAAAGAAGATACATGAAGGAAGAAGATATGTGAAGAAAGAAAGAAAGAAAAAAGAAAGAAGATAAGATATGAAGGAAGAAGATATGTGAAGAAAGAAAGAAAAAGAAAGAAGATACATGAAGGAAGAAGATATGTGAAGAAAGAAAGAAAGAAAGAAAAAGAAGATACATGAAGGAAGAAGATATGTGAAGAAAGAAAGAAAGAAGAAAGAAGAAGGAAGAAGATATGAAGAAAGAAAGAAAGAAAAGAAAGAAAGAAAGAAGATACATGAAGGAAGAAGAAAGAAAGAAAGAAAGAAAAAAGAAAGAAAGAAAGAAGATACATGAAGGAAGAAAGAAAAGAAAGAAAAGAAAGAAAGAAAGAAGATACATGAAGGAAGAAGATATGAAGAAGAAAGAAAGAAAGAAAGAAAGAAAGAAGATACATGAAGGAAGAAGATACAAGAAAGAAAGAAAGAAAGAAAGAAAGAAAGAAGATACATGAAGGAAGAAGATACATGAAGGAAGAAGATATGTGAAGAAAGAAAGAAAGAAGATACATGAAGGAAGAAGATATGTGAAGAAAGAAAGAAAGAAAGAAAGAAAGAAGATACATGAAGGAAGAAGATATGTGAAGAAAGAAAGAAAGAAAGAAAGAAGATACATGAAGGAAGAATATATGTGAAGAAAGAAAGAAAGAAAGAAGTTATGTGTAGGAATATGTTATGAGAAAGAAAGAAGACTTGTAAAGAAAGAATAAAGAAGATATGAGAAGAAAGAAAGAAAGAAAGAAAGAAAGTATAAAAAGGAAGACAATATGAGAAAGAAAGAAAGAAAGAAAGTATAAAAAGGAAGACAATATGAGAAAGAAAGAAAGAAAGAAAGTATAAAAAGGAAGACAATATGAGAAAGAAATAAAGAAAGAAAGTATAAAAAGGAAGACAATATGAGAAAGAAAGAAGACATGTAAAGAAAGAAGGAAATAATGTGTGTGTAGGAAGAAGATATGAGAAAGAAAGATGTGTGAAGAAAGAATGAAAGAAAGAAAGAAGAGAAGAAAGAAGATATGAAAAGAAAGAAGATTTGAGAAGCAAGAAAGAATACATGTGAAGAAAGATAAAAGATATGTAAAGAAATGCAGAAAGAAAGAAGGTAGGAAAAGAAAAAAAGAAAAAAATTTTAAACTCATTTCTTACAATTTTTTGAACCCAGTAATTTTTGTAACGTTTTTTTTTTTTCATTTTAAAAAGTCCTTTCTTCCCATGTTTCCTTCTGTCTGTATCCAACGGACTGCCATTAAAATAATTTTTAGAAATAAAGAACATGGAATTAATGAGCTAAGTTCAAATGTTTCCTTCATTTTTTAATTAATACACACGATAAGGACGAGAAAGCGTTTCTTCCTGTCCCTAATCATGGGAAAATAACAGCAGGCTGGGATCTTTAGCCACACTCTGAATTCAAAGCCACTCCTTCTTCTCTCAGTTATTAGTACAAAAACGGAGCTGGCTTGCAATCACGTTCATAAAATCTACTTCCTAAATATGGCCGGCGCACATATGGAATGGCCGACTGCGTCCCAAAATCTTTAACACTTTTAACGACTCACTTACGAGCTAATACCCTTGGGGAAGGTACGAATCCTCTTCTTCTCCTCCCACCTATGAGTAAATAGCAGGACAGACCGGGTTCTATGGATGGCTACTGGTCTACCGCAGAAAGAAATAGCAACCTACTGCGGGAAAAAAAATCTGCCTCGTCAGTCATGCATCGAAAGATACATGATCGCCTAAGCGTGTATCACGCATGGCATATAGCTGACTTAACTTTTACTATAAAAAAAGGCCATAAAACCCCTGATGAAAAGTTATTGTTTATATGCTGTTTAACTTACTAAGAATCGCTTTCCAATAGGTTATTTTGTATTTGTGTTAGGTTTCAGTAATGATTCCGCTGGACGTAACGAATGAATCATTTCCCACCTTTTAAAAGACGGGAGAACTTATGGCGGAAGAACAAAGATTAATTCAGTATTTCTATATTTTTATGGACAATAACGGTGTTTAAACTATTTTCTGTTCTCGGAAGAATAGTTTCAAGTCGTTCCATGTGCTGCTTTTTTTTTATTTCGTTCCAACTTGGTGGGCGTACAGCATGTCTGGTTTTGTTTCAACGTTTTTATTTGGCATTGTCCGCTGAAGAATGAAGAGTTCTTGAATTTTATGCAAGTTTAGAACTATCGCGAGATATTTTAGAAAGGCGGTGATTGGCTTATATTAACCAATCAACGTCTTTCTTCCATTGCTGACACCTGAGGTATCAAGCGCAGCTCTTACAAGTTCATTTTTTTCATTTTTAATCATTTTTTTTTTTTTTTAGTTAACTATACTCTTTTACCTAATATGTGGTTACTGTAAGATAATTTGTAGCGTTTAAATTCTAAGTTTTGTGTTAAAAGTATTCGGACACAGACCTGCAGAAACATGTATCATTCTACCACATATTGAATATTGCTGTCATATCTGAGCTGGTGTACCTGTTATATATTTAAAGATTATTGGTTAAAATCCAAAGAAGAACTTGTAAATTTATCGGATCAAACCTGGCATTTCGAATTTAGTTACTTTCCAACCGACGTATCGTAGCTTCTAGTGCTTATTCTATAATATTTTCACGGCAATTGTTCTTATTTTTTCTAGACCTTATAGATTTAATCGCAGTACCATATTGGCGTAAGGTTTCTAGCTATCTTGTAAAAAAAAATCTCTTCTGGTCTCTTGCTTTCCAGTCAACTTTGATGTTTAAAAGTTTAAATGTAGCATCAATCGTTATCTTTCGTCTTCTAAATTCTAGTTCTTTTATTGTTCTCTCTCCTTTTCTTTTTCCCACGTTCATTCGCATTCGTTAAACCCCTGAATCATAATGGATTTATTGTATTTCTTGGGGGTAAAAATGCTTAAAAATATATACAGCTGTTATATACCGTATCTATGAACACGAATGAAGCATGTCCCAATCCTCATAAATACGTTTGGACACTATTGTAAGTGGGGGGGGGTAATATGGTGTCTAAGTAGTCCACCACAAGCAGTGGTTTACCTACTTCACGGCGCTGGAGAGTATTGTATTTTGTTGATGTTATAAAGATTACCATTTCGTTTCCAACCTCTGTTTTGGTTAATCCTCATTCAATAACCCTCTGTAGGTTACAACAATTATCTATCTACCCAGGAACATTCTCAGATGATTAGATAACATCTACGTAGACGATACCAAAGTTTATGGAAGCACGTTCCAAAATCAATATGTTTATAGTCATGCACCTGATCTCTCCTCTGGTTTAGATCTAACAGCTCAACGTGGGACAAATCGCCTGCGACCCGTTTGAAAGCCACCATTCAGTAACCATTATCGTTTTAAAGAGAGAAGTTAAATTAACTTTTTTAAGGAGTGATTTCGATGAATGCCAGTTAGTGTTAGTTGCATAAATTAACTTCCGATTCGTTGACTTAAATTAAAAAAAAACACAGACAGCGGAAAATTGTGAAAACATTTCTGGTGTCATTAGATACAAGAAAGGGGAGGGGGAAAGAGGTGTGGGGAGAAATCATTGAAAGATCCAAAATGTTCATCTAGCTAACATTTACGATACCAATGTATACATGAATATTTGTCATCTGGCTTACATTTACTATTTACTTTATATTTCCTCGTGGAAATATATATATATATATATTGACCACTAATACTATCTATCTATCTATCTATATATATATATATATATATATATATTGACCACTAATATTATCCATCTATCTATCTATATATATATATATATATATATATATATATATATATATATTGACCACTAATATTATCTATCTATCTCTATCTCTCTCTATATATATATATTGACCACTAATATTATCTATCTATCTATATATATATATATTGACCACTATTATCTATCTATCTATCTATCTCTCTCTCTCTATATATATATATATATATATATATATATATATACACGTGTGTGTGTGTATTTCGGCAGCAATCCTTCTTTCATGCACATTTCATTGAATACGACAGACAAGGTGCTTTTTTTATACAATTTCTCATGCGATCTAATAATTTTTTTTCGGATAATAAATTATATAAAAACTGTCCTAATGTTCTTTTTAACCGAGCGCTTTCGGCTATACATTTAGCCATTTTCAAGGATTAAATATTTTAACTGTTAAATAAGAAATACTTTGTTGTATGTATGTTTTATAATGTTTTCATTTTGTCAAAACACAGTCAAAATATTGTGTCCATGTTCAAAGTTAATATTAAGTGTTGTTTTTTTTGTTTTTATTAATAAGGCTTCTATTATTTTTAGCCTTTTTTTGCACATGTAGATGATGCTATTATTAGTGTTGTCAACAAGTATGTTACGAATAGTGTCTGGTAGGTCTCTATGAATGTTTAAATGAGATCAAATTGAGCTATGGTCAGAAAGGTGTAGAATGAGTCTGCGTATCAAACATGTTGTAGTGTGGCCTATATAATTATTTACGATATTTTGATTGATTAGGAATACACTATAATGTTCATCATGCACAAGAGGCCACATGCGGTTGAGTGTTATAGTGTAAGAAGCACAGCTTGTGCAGCTCCGTGGGGAAGATAACGGTTAACTCTAGACTTGAACAGGTTAAGATTGTCGTGATTCGGAAAACGACCTCTTGAGAGTCGGGTACACAGAGCATTGGTTCGCGGGAAGAACCTGCTCAAGTGAATCTTACTTCTCACCAATGGAATACGGAAGGTGGTTCATTACAATGTGCGTATCATGGCGGTTCCTCGCCATGAAGGTTAGAACTTGTGAAACTAAGAAAAGTAGTTCTTCTGAGCATTTTCTATGGAAGCAACGATAGAACAATGAGAGGCTTACGACATTTCACCCGTGAGAGAAGGGTTCCAAGGTCCTAAATAATTTGTCACCCACAAGAACTCGGAGAAGCTTTCGAACTCCATCGAGGTTGGAAAGTGAGGTCTTGGCAACTCCTAACCAAATATGACAGCAGTATTCTATTTTAGGCCTGATTTGGCTCCTGTAAAAGTAGAGGATATCACGAAGAGTCAGGTATTTACTGAAGTGGTAGAGGGAAATTGAAAAGTAGGAAAAGGAATTTGATATCTTCCATACATAAAGTGAAGAAAATCTATTCTGACCAGTACGGAATATTTCAGCGTTACCACAACGTTAGGGATGAGCGTTCACTGTAGGGTCAGGGAAATAATTGATGGCAACCTTACAATAAACCGTCTCCCCAATTTCACTTACAAGGCTTGGGTCAACCTTTGGTATTGTTTTTAGGCACTTTCCAAAGGTCCCGCACGCTGGGATCGTCCCCCTCCAGTCCGATGACATCATGAAGTCTCCTTCCTGACAAATCGACCAGGGTGAGATTCGAACCCGAGTTTCATGGTTAGAATGCGAACGTTCTAAACACTCGGCTACGCACCCATCGATAGCTGTGCTAGCACGATATCACAAGTCATCGTGACCGAGAGATTGAACGTACTGGTTTTATTCAACTTGTTGATCACGCTAGATAACACGCTTTATAGAAACTGTATCTAAGGTTGCTCAGTATAGTTGCAGTACAAACCACATGTGTGTTGAATAAACACAAATGCACCTGAGCAAGAGCCTGCAACAAGATTGGCTAGCCCCTCTAGTAGACGGGTATCCTCGAATACGAGTGGCAGGTATATATATATATATATATATATATATATATATATATATATTATATAGGAAAGATATTGGATCGTCGTGCATTCTTCATCAAAATTTCCTATTCTCAATTCCTCTTTTCTTTTTTTTTTACAGTAAGGTCCACCCTTTATAAGGCCCGGGAGCCACTCGATGTAGAGAGTTACAGAGTGAGAAGCACAGCTTATGCGGCTACGAGGAAGAGGCAGCGGTTGATCCTAGACTCGAACAGGTTAAAAATAAATTTTAAAAAATAGTGTGTTCAAAAATGTGAAGAAATGACTTTAAAATCAAATAAAATCCTGTAAGATAAATATACTTTTAAAATGAATAAACCGTCAAAAAATGGGAAGGAATTACTTTAAAATGAAATAGATTTTAGAAAAATTTACGAGTTTCAAAAAATGGAAAGAGATGACTTTAAAAATATACTTGGTTATGAATAACTGTTTTTGAAAAAAGAATTTGGATTGATACAGGTATTTATCAAATGTATACAGATAATTAAGGTACATCAAATTTAGAAATCCAGAAAAGCACTAGGAAAAGATGGCATAATAACAGACCTTTTGAAAAATGCGAGAGATGAAACCGAATTGCTAAAGTTATTTATCAAGTTTATATAGACATAAAGGCACCTTAAAAATTCAATAAAGTTTTAGTAATTTGACTAAACGTTACTGACTATCACACTATTACATCATGACCATCAGCCGCTGAAACAGCCAGACTTCAAGAGTGATTATTCATCAAGATGCGGACACGTAGTCTGGGCGTCATGTAGCCGCCATTTACCGTCGCCCAGACCTGCGTTTTGGTCTGGTCAATCGCCAAAAGAGTGAATTTTAACCCAAAATGAAAGCTACCATTATGGCGCCTGCTACTACTACTACTACTACGATTTAACGAATAAAATTGGCGGCATTCGTACGCGCTTTTTAACTATTTTGCCGAAATCACTCGACAAAGTTTCCTCTTCAAGGTATTCCGGTGAAAAATGCCCAGACGGAACATCAAATTCAATGGGAGAAAAGAAATATTAATTAGAATCGAGAATTCTTTGTCAACTGATCATTGAAAACGTCCCTTCTTCTGAGACATATTTATATTTTTTTCCTTTTGTTTGCTAATCAATTTTCCCCTTTATCTCCGTTCACATTTCCCTGTTTACAATTTTTTTTTTTTTGGAAGTTCGAAGCTCCGGCATTCGAATGACGACCTCCCTTCACTCATTCTATTTTCTTGAGCTCTGCTTGATTCTTAACGTTCATTAGATGACAATATAGCCGCCAGTTAGGGCGCCATTTTTTAGGCATTGTCAGACAGAATGAATTCTTTCTAAATCCTTTCGTCTCATCCCAGCACGCTCAACAACAAAGGTCGTTACGTCCGAGTAGAATTTTTTTTTTCTTTTTCTGGGGTAGAGAAATTGTTTCAGGATTTAATTTTTATTCTTTTTATTTTATTTTTTTTTTTTCTTCATTCCTTTCTTTTCCATTCGTTCATTTTTTTTTTCCGACGTCATTTCTTTTGTCTTTTTTCTTTACCTTGCTTTCTTCATTTTTCATTTGGTATTTCTTTTCTTCTTTTTGTGGTTTTTTATTGATATATTTCCTCTTCGCCATTTTTCTTTCATTTGTTTGTTTATGTTATTTTATTTTATTTATTTATTTTGCTTTATATTTCAGATTTGTTATTTTTCTATCTTTACTTCATTTTTTTTCCTTTGATTCATTTTTCAGTCTCTCTTCTTCTTTCTTTTCTTTTTACATATTTTTTTTTCGTCGATTTTCTCCGGTCCTCTTCTTTTAATGCCAAGGATTTTTCTTTATTCTTCATTTCCTTCTGTCATGGGTCCTTTACCTATAACTATAGAATGAACTCTTCCTAACACTATGTATACTACGCCTCTCAAGAGAGAGGGACGCTTCAAGCCGAGCTTCTCGACTTGACGGTCGAACTCTCTGCTTATGAGCAGAAAGGAACCCGGACGAGGCTCCACCGAAGGGCAGAGTCTGGTTCGGGGAGGTTGACCAACCCGATCACGTTTATACGGGTTCTACGGGCATTTTATGGCCGAGCCTACGGGCTCGGGAAACCCACGTTAAACTCGGCCTTGTGCCACATGCAACCCTCGTGGGGGGTGGCTAGATACTGAATCGAGTCGAGCCGATAGTAGTTCACTCCAAACCAGACTTACAGTCATACTAACACCTTCCACATCTTGTATTATTATTTCGTGTAATATACCTTCGTTATTTCTACTCTTGTGTTCGTGTTGTTCTTCCTTGGTCCTAACCTTGGACCATAACACCTTTTTTATTCTTTCTTTGTATCCATTTCTTTTTATCGTTACTTTCAACTTTCTGGCATCCATTTTTCTTTTCTTTCTTTCAACCTCATACACACAATTCATCGTTAAAGATAAGATGCAAGAAAAATAGGTGCTTCTCTGTACCGCTCCAGTAAGTACCTGACTCCTAGTTGCTAACCTTTAATTTGAAAAGAGCGAAATCAGGCCGAAAACGAAGTACTGTCATCATATTTGGGCATGAGTCACCCAGTCCTCATTTTTCATTCTCGACAGAGTCCAAAAGCGTCTCCGCGTCCTTGTGAGTGACAAATTATTTTCCACCCTACAACCTCTCATAGACGAGATATCGCAAGATTCTCTCGCTATTTCCATTAGAAGTGATCAGATGAACTGCATCCCACCAGGTCTAACCTTCGCGGTTAGACGATTGCGTCCAGCAAGAAACAGCCAGTGTTCACTTTTATATTTATATACGCCCTATCTCTGATATTGAGCATTTTACCCCATAAATATATATATATATATATATATATATATATAATTGAACATTGAAGTCAACACTCAAAGGCGACAAGCTGTTTCATGCTGGACGCAATCGTCAGGCGGCCTGATGATTGCGTCCAGCATCTCTGATATTGAGCACTTTATTCCATAAATATAGCACAACTTAAAACTATATTTCTTCATATATATATATATATATATATATATTCATATATATTCTTCATATATATATATATATATATATATATATAAAATATTCATATATATTCTTCATATATATATATATATATAAATACTTTATTCCATAAATATAGCACACCTTAAAAACTATATTTCTTCATATATATATATATGTGTGTGTGTATTTGTGTGAAACATCTCTAATATTGACCACTTTATTCCATAAATATAGCACATCTTAAACTATATTTCATCATTCATATATATATATATATATATATATAACGTAGAAAATAAACACTGAAATAGTTGTTTAAAATGTATGTATTAAAAGTGCTCAATATCGATTTAGAAAATCAAACCCGTAGAGCGATTTAATATCCTAAAATAATAAAACGCTGAATGGAACACTACCGTGGTTTCGACCGCCAACGTCTCATCAGGTGGTTAACTCTACGAAATAATCACAGACAACACACCAAGAACTTAAATCCCACAATGCGGCACCGGAAGTAATGAGGGGGAGGGAGATTGGAAAGAAAAGAAAAGAAAAAGAAACAAAAATTGTTTTTCCAATTTCATCCGGGTACGTATAATACAAAAGTCACCTTCGTCATGTGCCTACGTTTTGCAATAATTTCCGACCTTTCATTCAACAACTCACCTTTGAATATTGCAATGGCCAAATTCTCCTCCTAACACAGCTTACAGTAGTTGCTATTCTCTTTACTAGCTTTTACTTTTCTTAAAATATTCCGTTTAACGGCCGTAATTCTTCCAATTTTTCTCTAAAACTCCAATAATAGTTTGCTAGCTTTTTATTGAACCTGAGTCTGAGGAGGTATGATTATGCCACCTCTTTTTAAATTGGCCCTCAGTTCAACCAATGTATGTTTTTGCACTGCCACTATCATTTTCTACCTCGGCACAGTACACTACCACTTCTGTTCAACATACTCTATTTAAGGGACAATTATTTTTCTTCTGCAATTACAAAGAACCTTAGTTCCACTCATCACCTGCTCTTCAAGATTCGAATTTCTTTTGGTATCTGTCTATATTTCTGAAGTAAGGTAATATGTACACTATTTACATTATTCGAACTATTGTCCTCATCTTTATCGTCATATTTATCACAACGTTTCGGCCGTTGTACTCTCCGGCCTTCTTCGGGTGGTTGGAATGTCAAATGTTGGATAAAGGCATTGGTTAGATCCAATGACAGGACCCAAAAAGTGTGAGTTCAATACCGGTTAAGGCAGTGGAGAACTTGGAGAGGGGAATTAACAGGAGATAACTGATAACTGACATCGATTAAACATGGCACGTGGAACCAGAACAGTCTACCCCAGTGAGCGAAATAAAGGGTTCAGTTCGACATTCCAACCACCTGAAAAAAGCCGGAGTGTACAACGGCCGAAACGTTGTGATAAATATGGCGACAAAGTTGAGGACAGTAGTCCGAATAATGTAAATACGAATTTCTTTTGTTCAACATTTTAATAATGTTGCTAGTGCAACTGCATTTCAACTTGATTGTGTGACGATTAAATAATTCTTACAACGCGGACGTTTTGGGGAAATGCTTATTTAAAAGGTCAAAAAATATTTTCCTATATTAGTTCTTACTTTCATATTGAAGGGAGAGTTGAACCAGATAACATTCCTTTTTTTCTATTGTCACTTGTTCTTGGATTTACTTGGTCCTTGAAACACAGGTTGACATTTTGCGCTTCTTCTCTTAATGCTGATAGTTTTTTCATTAAATATTTCTTCATCTGAAGAATTTTTCTATAGGCGGCATTGAACGCGTAGCAGGATATGCCTGATCACACTTGACAGATGGTTGGATGCCGTATTTACGTATCTTAAAGCCACATTAAGCTTCTTAAATGGTAAAATAATTTCATTCAACAGGTTTAGCTCTATGTTTAAAAACTGAACTACTTTCCAGTTGATTTCCAATGTAATATCGAAATCCAGCTCTTTAAACATCTTGTGTATTTTTTCCTGATGGAATCCTTTTTTCTTTTATTATCCGGTAACACCACCTGTTTATCATCACAGTATATTCTGTGGGCGTAGAGGTGGACAATATTATTTACTTTGCTCAAAGTGTAGATTCAGTTCAGACACCGCTGCCCCGTCGAATGAACCTTGGAGGACATCGAAGTTACCAGCTTTTGATTTCTTTATCTATGCTTGACCACCATGAAATAATACCGATCTATGGCAATGTAAATGACTTTAATCTGTTCACGCTTTAAACTTACGACGTCTTTGGCAAACAGCAATGCTTCCAATAAACTTTTTTTTCTGTTATAGATTGATAGAAGTCTTTAATGTCGTATTTAATAAACGCTTGATTACTCTTGTTTGGAATGTTATTAAACCGGGAAATACAGTCGAAAGTGTTCGTCCATTGGCTGACTTGCGTAGCTACTCTGAGTAGCTTGCAGGTATCCATTATAATTTTATAGCTTATAATACCTAACTCTGTTTTTGTCGGGTTTATTAAATGATGGGCTGCTAAAGAAGTTTTCCTTATAGTAAATTACTGTCTGGAAGGCTTGCTTTTCAGCTTGTGTCATGACTTTATTACTAATGCCAAAAGTTGTGGAGATCTTTTCTGTATTAATTTCATCCAAGTAAGAAGCAGGAGCTATTTTCTAAAATTTAGTTATCTCCTCTGAAAATCTCTTTCTGTAATCCCTCGGGCCCACGACATATAACTTTTTCGTTTTATCGCCCATAACAACAACTTTCTTCACTTTTTTTTTTAGCTCTCCAATGTCCATTGATAATTTCTTCTGAAAAAATATTCTTTCTTTTTTTTTCAAACATATTTCATTTTAAATGCCTTAAGGTCTTTCTCAAACTCCGACATTTCTTTAACAGCAGAAGTGGGTATTTCTCAGTTTTGAACAAGGATATATCAGTGTCACTGTCATTTTTTACAATATTATTAAAGAAAAAAAAAGCCTTCCATCTCATTCTACATAAGAATGCCTCTGTTTTGTTAAGCATGGTAACCATATACTCATGCTTGCCAGGTATCGGGATATTTTTTTAATGAGTACTTAACCTTGACTTCATTCAAAACCATGAACCGAGTTCTATGCCTGAGACAAATCCAAAATAAAAGAGGTATTGTGAAAATTAAACGGTACCATTATAGTGCTCAACTGCCAAACACGAGCCAAATTTAACGATGTAAATAAACACTAAAATAGTTGTTTGAAATCGTATGTGTTAAAAATTCAATATCAAGTTAGAAAAATCAAAGCTTGGTATATTTGAAATACACACACACACACACACACATATATATATATATATATATATATATATATATATATATATATATATATATATACCGGATGTAACAGAAAAATTGTTCAAATCGAGTTACACCATAAATTTCCAATTTCCACCCCACAAAACTGTATCACACAGTATATATATATATATATATATATATATATATATATATACATACAAGTATAGGATTGGTGTATACGGAATAAAGTCCCATAACCAACAAATACTATTCTTAAAAGATAGCTCAATACGGAGTAGAGCAAATGTAATCATTCATTCAAAAATTATAACATTAAAATGTCATAAAATCACTACAAAAATAGCCATTTTATTTCAACACTTCTAGTGTCTTATCCAGTGATGGTGTTGAATATAGATGATATATATTCAACACCATCACTTGATAAAACACCAGAAGTTGTTGAAACAAAATGGCTATTTTTGTAGTGATTTTATAACATTTTAATGTTATAATTTTCGAATAAATGATTATATATATATATATATATATATATGTGTGTGTGTGTGTGTGTGTGTGTGTGTGTGTGTGTGTGTGTATTGTTATAGCACACCTACGGGCAATAATGGGTATGTCTCCATTCAAATAAATACACTAGTAAATACTGTATGTCGGTCCTAAATTGGAGATTCATTGTGGAATTCACTTCACTCACTTCTAGCAGTTGACTACTTCTACGCGCAGCTGGTGAATCTTATATGTGTGTTCTTATCCTAAGTATTATCGTTCATTACCAACCTTCGTTTGATCATTCTATTCAGTAACCTTTTGTAGGTTACAACAACATTAGAGTCCAACAGTCGTATAAAAACCTCGAAGACTTCAAGTATGATATATTTAATCATTTCTAAGATACAACGGTTCAAAGTTCAATCTAACAATTAGAGAATTCTGCTGTTAGACGATTTTTGAAAGTTTGGCTGCATCACACTGTATATATATATATATATATATATATATATATATATATATATATATATATATACATTTTGCAATAAGTTCTTCATGCCCATTTCATTGAATACGACAGAAAAGATGCTTTTATTTAGTTTTTTATACAATTTCTCATGCGATAAGTTACATTCGGACAATTTTTATGTAATTTATCATCCGAAAATAAAAAAAATATTAGATTGCATGAGAAAATTGTATAAAAAACTAAATAAAAACATCTTGTCTATCATATTCAATGGAATGTGCATGGACGAAGGATTGCTGCCTAAATACAATTTAATGTGTATATATATATATATATATATATATATATATATATATATATATATATATATATATATACAGTGTGATACAGCCAAACTTTTCAAAATATATATATATATATATATATATATATATATATATATATATATATTGGTAATTTTACTATCAATAGGTGGTGTTGGGATTTATATATAATAATGTATTGCTGGTTTTAATACTAAAAAAATGTATTTTTATACTTTCATAGTGTTTTTGTTTTTTGTTTGGGGTTTCACTATTTGCCCTTAAATGGGATCCTAACATGTGCAACTACCCGGAGCTAGGGTGCACCTGGGAACAACAGCAATGAAGAATTGGTTGCACACTCTTCAAAAGCTTCAATCTTCCCATCACGGGCCTTGCTGCCGAATGTAGTTTATCGTCATACCCAGGACTTAAAAAAGAAAGAAAAGAAAAATCAAAATTAATAAACTAGAACTATTATGTAATATAAGCCCCCTTTATGGCAGTGAATGCTGGACAATCTCCTCACAGATGAAGAAGAGACTTGAGGCAGTAGAAATATGGTTCTACAGAAGGCTGCTGAGAATACCATGGACAGAACATGAGCAACCACGGTGTTTTAGAGAAAATGAAAGCAAAAAGGACACATGCTTAATATCAGAATTAGATAGTTCAAATTTCTAGGGTCCATGATGAGGAAAGAGGGCTTGGAAAATTTGATACTCACAGGACAGATTGAAAGTAAGAGGGACAGATGAAAACAACGCATTACATACTTAGTGAGTAATGGTTGGCAAAACGGAGATTAGGAGAGGTAACAAAATATTTCCGAGAGCTATTAAGCATTGAAGTTGTGGAGAGCCATCATCGATGATGTTCTTAAAGGACACGGCACATAGAAGAAGACTGTTGGGGGAATATAACAAGAAGATAAAATTTACTAAGAGCTACAAAGGACAAGAAATTGTGGAGAGTCATGATCACCAATTTCCCGAAGGGGGAAGAAGAAGAAGAAGAAGAAGAAGAAGAAGAAGAAGAAGAAGATGTAAATGGATGGTGGGACAAGGTTTAGAAGAGATAACAGAAAGACAAAATTTATTAAGAGCTACAAAGGACAGGAAATTGTGGAGAGTCATGATCACCAATTTCACGAAGGGGGGAGGAGGAAGAGGAGGAGGAAGAAGAAGAAGAAGTAGCTTGTGTAAATGGATGGTGGGACAAGGTTTAGGAGAGATAACAGAAAGACATAATTTATTAAGAGCTACAAAGGACAGGAAATTGTGGAGAGCCATAATCGCCAATTTCCTGAAAAGACACAGCACATAGAAAAAGAGTAGGGTGAACACTAGAAAAAAAAATAATGTCTAACTTTTTTATTCTAATGTCAACTCAAGTCTTGTCTAAATTTTGGGCTCACAAGTAAATCCAAAACGATGTCTACCTTTTTACCTCAAGTGCTAGACAAACTTATGGTGATTTTCTAAAGGTAGCTTAGATAAGTGAAAAGACCGAAAGTATGAGGCACCCAGTGAGGATCCAAATCACTACTCAGGATTACTAACGATTACACCCCTCCCTGGTGAGCAGTTGCAGGCCAGACGTATGTGTTTCTTTCAAATCGTGTGTAAACCCAAAATGTCTACCTTTTGACGCGCGTGTATTCTATATCGACCAATCGTTGAATTCGTTGTGATTTTTGTCTTATAAGTCATTAAATACCCCAACCAGTGTCGATGCACCTTTAAACTGACCAGGTTCATTCCATTCTCTCATTTTTCATTCATTTTCTCGATTGCCAGTTCTTTTCGTTCATTTTTCTTTCGTCATTTCCTTTTTATTTATTTATTTATTTATTTTTGCTTTGTTCATTCATTTTCTCCATTTCTCCTCGATTTCTTTATTTCTTCAGCCATTTACGTCTTTCCTTCATAATTTACTACCTGGTTTTAGCCGCAAATTACTCAATGGTTGGTAATGTATAAAACCTTATTAATGCCCGGCTTTGTTTTTCTGGCATTCCTTCTATTTCCCTACGAGTTGAACTCACCGGAGTTCTGTCGACTTAACTGCACATTGCTCGCTATTTTAACTGATATTATTCGGGTACATCGGAATTGCTTTCTCTGTTTAATCAACTCTTTCTTCCCATATATCTTTGAAGCATATATATATATATATATATATATATATATATATATATATATATATATCAAACGTCTGACTGGTAGGCATCATAATGAAAAAATAATATAACTCGAGGTTGGCAGTCAATGTGTTAAAATAAAGATACAAAATCATTTAGCGACTTTAGCTTAAGTAAATATCGTAAATAGCAACGCCCTGTCTTGTTACATTTGGAAAATAAAAACGACCAGATCATTTACCCCTAAGTAGGGTAGAGCATAGCAAGAAAAAAAAAAGTTATATATATACACGGGGGTGGGAGGTGGATGTGGGTTCCAAATTGCACCAAGAGAAGTTGGCAGTTTTGGGGTTCCCCAACTGAAGTTGGTTACTGAGTATAAGAGCAGAAGTAATGTCGGGATGTATACATGCCAAAAATATTTGCTGGCAAATATGGAACGCGGATGAAGTTCACATCCGGGTTAATAAAATGTAATTAGAGTTTTCCATATCTCAGGGCGAAGCTACGAGCGCCATTTTCATAATTGCAAAATATGTTTTATAAATATTATATGATAGTACTGAGCATTTTTCAAGTATATATATATATATATATATATATATATATATGTCTATTTAGACAGCAATCCTTCTTTCATGCACATTTCATTGAAAACGACAGAGAAGGTGCTTTTATTTAGTTTTTTATACAATTTCTCATGCGATGTAATAATTTTTTTTTCTTTTCAGATGATAAATTATATAAAAACTGTCCGAATGTTTTTTTTTTTTATCCGAACGCTTTCGGCAATACATTTAGCCATTTTTAATGGTTATATTTTAACTGTTACAATTAGAAATAGTTTATTGTATGTATGTTTTATAAAATGTTCTCATTTTTTTTGTTTCAAAACACGGTCAAGATATTATGTCCATGTTCAAAGTTAATATTATTAAGTGTTGTTTTTTTTTTGTTTTTATTAATAAGGCTTCCATTATTTTTAGCTTTTTTTTTGCACGTGTAGATGAAGCTATTATATTAGTGTTGTTGCCAAGTATGTTACGAATAGTGTTTGGTAGGTCTCGATGAATATTTAAATGAGATCAAATTGAGCTATGGTCAGAAAGGTGTAGAGTTAGTCTGCGTGTCAAACATGTTGTAGTGTGGCCTATATAATTATTCACCAACTGTGATTGATCAGGAATACAATTCCTTAATGGGCATTTATATATATATATATATATATATATATATATATATATAATGAAATGGACAAAGTCCGACAATTATTTTAAGACATTTTTATACATTCTTTTTATAGATACAAATATTTAAGTAAATTATCTGTTTATAATAAACAGTATTAAACAACATTTACCGGCCTGAATGTCCGAGAAATTTTCATAGAAAATATTCATTCTCTGACAGGATTCGAACCTGTATCCTATACGGAACCGTCATATAGCATGACGTGCCTTTAACCGATTTGGCCACAGAGGAGCGTTCGGTTAGCAAGGTTGATTTTACTGTCTTTAAACCGCAATCTTCCATGAATCTCTATATCTATATATGTATCTATAAAAAGAATGTATAAGCATAAAAATGTCTTAAAATAATTGTCGGACTTTGTCCATTTCATTATATATATATATATATATATATATATATATATATATATATATATATATTCCCTTATTTCATAATGTGTGACGTCATTCACGTACGTGAGCGATTCATGGAAGATTGATGCTTCTTGAATGGACTTTGAAGATGGAAGCCAGAGAATGAAGGTTGGTACCATTACTGAAGGACTGAATGATCTTTTCCCTCTCACCATTGGGAAGACAGTGAGGCTGACACAAAATTATTTTAACTTGTTCTCATTCTAGCTGAATAACTCAAAGGGTTTTTCAGTGATTCTTACGAGAAATGAGGCCAAGATGGCTAAACGTCTTATCTGAAAATCTGGAAAAAAAGAAAATTAGTTTAGTCGGTTTTTAGATATTAAACATCTTTTGAAATGGACAATTATGGTGTTACACAATTTGAACAATTTTGGTGTTGTAGCCGGTATACAAATATACATACATACATAGATACACACATCAAATATATATTACAAATATATCAAGTATATATATATATATCAAATATATATATATATTACAAATATATATCAAATATATTGTGAAGTTCACTTTATATTACATGAATCATTCATACAAAAGTAGATTAGTAAAGTTAATGTTATAAAATGGCGAGAAACTTCATTCGATGAATATTATGATCCTTGTTTTAATACAACTTATACAACTTGTAGTTATTAAAAACAAGGATCATAACATTCATCGAGTGGTTCGTAGGTTAATGTAACTTTAATAAATTTGTTTGCGAAGTTTTTCGCCATTTTATAACATTAACTTTACTAATCTACTTTTTGTACGAATGATTCATGTAATATATATATATATATATATATATATATATATATATATATATATATATTTATTGTGTGTGTGTGTGTGTGTGTGTGTATTTAGGCAGCATTTTTCATTGATGCATGTTTCATTAAATAATATAGACAAGTTTTGTCTATTTATTTTATGTAAATTCTTTTCATATCGTCTAATATATATATATATATGTGTGTGTGTGTGTGTGTGTGTGTGTGTGTGTGTGTGTGATAACACATATAATTTTACCGTATTGCAAATTTATGGGTAAATTGCTCAATATCAGTGATAGAATGTGTTGTGTGTGTATATAAATTTTGCACAGTGATGTCAACGCCGATTTGCGACAATCTTTTCATGCTTGAACGCAATCTTCAGGCCATGTAGATTGCGTTCCAACATTGACATGACACAATAAGAGATACAGTTAGTATCAAACGGGATGACAACAACAACAGAACTGTGACAGGACTGCACAAAATGTACACTGATGAACATCGGCGAAACATCCAGAACCCCCCCCCCCAAAAATAGATTATATGAACACCACCGAGATGTTCTGCATAGCCATAAGAATTACTTGTTCACCGTAACACAACTGAACACAGTTTTCACTTAAAAAAACGTCTGTCGATGCCAATCGCTTTCTGTCAGTTCTAATCTTCATCCTGAGCTGATGCTAAAAGAATGATATAATGGAATATGCATACACCTGTGTTCCCCCTCACTGGAATATGATTGGGTGGTGTCCGTCATAAATACAGACGGACGTGTAGGTACAACAAGTCAGAGCCTTAGTCTTAGAGCTAAGTCTATAACGACGCCCATTGGACTACGCCATTGATCTACGCTTCTTACCTGCGACTACGACGCGTACCAGTCGATTACTGCTACCATATTCTACTTGGTTATAGTAGTCAAAACCACTTAACTACTTCGTTCAAATATATCCCTTTCCGGGACATATCAATATATATATATATATATATATATATATATATGATGATATAATGGAATAAGCGTACACCTGTGTTCCCCCTCGCTGGAATATGATTGGCTGGTGTCCGTCATAAATACCGACGGACGTGTAGGAGAGTCAAGAGCCTTAGTCTTAGAGGTAAGTCTATAACGACACCCACTGGACTACGCCATTGATCTACACTTCTTACCTGCGACTACGACGCGTACCAGTCGATTACTGCTACCGTATTCTACTTGGTTATAGTAGTCAAAATCACTTAGCTACTTCGTTCAAATATATCCCTTTCCGGGACATATCAAAGAATTTGACCAGATTCTGATGAGAATGGCGATCGCATCGCAAGTTTTCCTCCATTCGCGTCGTCCAAATTACCATTCGAGCCGTGGCCAGCAGCGTCAGAAACACCATTTTTTCTTCCCAGAATACGGAGGTCAAACAGTGTCACATGCGCAGGCGTGAACTATGAGCACGAGCTTTTCGGGAGGCGATACGAGCCGTCAACTCGCCGACATAGTCCCAAAGAGGACGCATGTGAGGACAACGATAGAAGTCGTGCGCAGCTGTTTCCTCTAAGCCGAGGTCACAGCTGAAGGCGACGTCATTGAGAGGCTGCCTATTCCGGACCAATCGCCAGGTAAGCGAAAACTCAGGGTTGCTGAGATAATCCGCCGCTGGCGCCCAAGACCAGAAAGAGTGCAACTCGGTCGCCGACAAACCGAACCGGCCGGAGAGCGGATCCTTCACGACCACCCTCCACTAAAACCCGATCCAAGACTCGCCTAGGCCGAGAAAGGTCACTGGACTGAGCAATGACACTCAAGGCCGATGGACACCTCGAGGAGGAAATCCGTTGCTTGTCTTGTAATAAAAAAAACGTCTGTACTGGTAATGAAGGCGTCAAAACAAATGAAACGCCGCCAGCGTGAAGGCATGAAACTGAAACGTCCTTAATATGAAATTGATCTTGCTCTTGATTAGTTATTAAAAGTAAGTAATCAAACAGTTTAGAATAAAACTTATGGAACTCTCCTGCCATTCTGTTCATTCCCCAGGGGCGGGAAGTTAATAATTTGCTTACGTCTTCATCGTCATGCGGAGACAATTGACCATCTTGTGTCCAGTTTGCACCTACTGGATATAAAACTCAGCATGATAGAGTAGACCAAATACTGCACTGGAAAATATGCATCTTTTACGAGAAGGAAACTGCAAGAACCTGGTATGAATATCGCCCAGACCCAGATAGGGCCCGTAACAATTTTATGGGACTTTAAAATACACACAGACAGAACAATCAAAATTGATCGCCTAGACATCGTAATCAAAGACTACAAAAATAGAATGTGCTTTCTTATTGACATGGAAGACCCTGCAGTCTGTAATGTATCTTGAAAAAAAAACTATCAAAATACTTAGATCTTGAAGTGGAAATATAACAAAATGTGGCTCATGAGGACATCAGTATTTCCAGTTGTAATTGGAGCACCCGGGCTTAATGGAAAAGGGACCGATAAACGCATTAAAAGGATCCTAGCTAGTCGATCCCTTAAATAAATACAATGTACTCACAAGTACAGCTCACATATTACAAAGAGTTTAATCTATGGGAAATGTCTGTGATGTTCGTTTTATTTTTATTTTTTTACAAAAACTAATCAGTGGAAGATGTCATGAAGCCGTTTCTGATCTTAGGTCTCTGGTTGGGATCCGGAGAGAAATCTGTATGCAACTGAAACCCCAGGAAATAATAATAATAAGAAGAAGAAGAATAACAGAACAATCAAAGCCAACCACCCAGCCATTGTTATTAAAGACCACAAATAAAAAAAAGTGCTTCCTTATTGATATTGCAGTCTCTGCAGACTGCAATATATCTTTGAAGATATTCAAAAAGCTGTCAAAATACAAGCACCTTGAAATGGAAATCTTAAAAATGTGGCACATGGAAACATCAACAATCCCTGTTGTAGTTTGAGCCCTATGATTGGTTGGAAAATATTCCAGTAGACTAATTGAAGGGATTCCTGGAAGTCCATGCTTCAAAGAGATACAAAAAATTGTTCTCACAAGTACAGCCCACAAGCCCACACTTTACGGAGGGCTTTATCTATGTAATATATATATATATATATATATATATATTGTCAGTGGAAAGTGTTATGATGCCATTTCTAACCTTAGGTCTCTAGGCGGGACCCGGAATAAATGTGTACACGCCAGAAATCAAAGGAAATAATAATAATAATAATAATAATAATAATAATAATAACTTATACTTGCTGCACAGGACCAATGCTTGTTAACTAGAAATTACCAAGCACACATACTGAAAAATTGTGTTAGTCCAAAATACAGATTCTGTGATAAATATCCAGAAACAATTGACCATCTTCTATCAGGTTGCACCGGTATTGGCACCCACTGAATATAAAACCAGGCATAGTGAGTCAATAACTTCATTGGAAAATCTGCAACGTTTACGGAAAGGAAACTGCAAGAAATTGGTATCAACATCACCCAGACCCGGTTACGGAGATATGACCTTAACAATTTTATGGGATTTTACAATGCACAGAGACAGAACAATCAAATCTAATCTCCCAGACATCAGAATCAGAGACTACAAGAACAGAATGTGCTTTCTTATTGACATAACAGACCCTACAAACTATAATGAATCTTTGAAGTGGAAATCCAAAAAAATGTGGCATATGAGGACATCAATAATTCCAGTTGTAGTTGGAGCCCTCGGATTGATTGGAAAAGGTTCCAATAGACTCCTTGAAGAGATTCCTGTTAGACCATGCCTTAAAGAAATAATAATAATAATAATAATAATAATAATAATAATGATAATTAAAGTGGAAATCTCAAAAATGTGGCATATGAGGACATCAATAATTCCAGTTGTAGTTGGAGCCCTCGGATTGATTGGAAAAGGTTCCAATAGACTCCTTGAAGAGATTCCTGTTAGACCATGCCTTAAAGAAATAATAATAATAATAATAATAATAATAATAATAATGATAATTAAAGTGGAAATCTCAAAAATGTGGCACATGAGGACATCAATAATTCCAGTTGTAGTTGGAGCCCTAGGATTGATTGGAAAAGTTTCCGATTGACTCATTGATAGGATTCCTGGTAGACCATGCCTTAAAGAAATTTTTAAAAAAATGTTCTCAAGAGTACAGCTCATCCATTACGAAAAGTTTTATCTTTGTAAAATGGGTGTAATTTTAGGTTTTTTATTTTGCTTTGGGTTCTTTTTTAACAAAAAAAAAATGATCAGTAGAACACATCATGAAGCCATTTCTGATATTAGGTCTCTGGTTGGGACCCAGAGGGAAATGTGTATACAACAGCAATCCTCGGAAATAATAATAATAATAATAATAATAATAATAATAATAATAATAATAATATGCTTCATATACGCTAATCAGCCTCGGTGTCATATTAAACATTTTGGGCTTCGTGTCTTTCAAATTGCTACATTCACTTCCGCACAAATACCTTTGGATAACAGTATTTACATTAGTCGGACTATTGTCCTCATCTTTGTCGCCATATTTGTCACAACGTTTCGGTCGTTGTACGCTCCGGCCTTCTTCAGGCGGTTGGAATTTCGAACTGAACCCTTTATTTCGATCACTGGGGTAGACTGTTCTAGTTCCACGTGCCATGTTTGATGGATGTCAGTTATCAGTTATCTCCTGCTAATTTTCCCTCTGAAAGTTTTCCACTGCCTTAACCAGGTATTGAACTCACCTTCTTTGGGTCTGTCACTGGATCAAATCAATGCCTTTATCCACTGTGCGATGTGTCCTTCGAAATTCCAACCACCTGAAGAAGGCCGGAGCGTACAACGGCCGAAACGTTGTGACAAATATGGCGACAAAAATGAGGACAATAGTCCGACTAATGTAGATACTGTACATAATACCTCATCTCAGAAATATAGACAGACCTTTGGATAAGTTAATAATCCATTCTTCTCCCCCGGCTACGGGTTCATTAGAAGGACAGTCTCGGTTCTATAGCCTTTGTTTGGTAACCAAAGCAAATGGTAAATTTTCTGTCTATTCAATCATTAATCGAAAGAGACGCGATCGCCCAAGGGTTTATGTGACTGATCTTTTTAATCAAGCGCCATTTTGTTGGCGTGTTGCTCTCTTTCTCTGTATTTCTGTCTGTGTGTATGTGTGTGTGTTTCTCAATTATTCAATAATAATAATAATTGTTGCGGCGCGTATTTGACACACATGGGAGCCATCATGTGATTGTGTCGGACAATGCCCGCAGTTTTACAAATGAAGAATTTTCGAAATTCTACATTTTGAATGGCATTAAGTATGTTTGATGTACGCTAAATGGACTAGCTGAATGTGCTATACAAACCATCAAACGGTTCCTGGTGATCTCGAAACTCGACTACTGCGTGTCTTGTCTCGCTACCATCTTTTCCCCACAAACAAGTGGTCGGTCACCAGCCATGTTGTTAATGTGCCCACATCCCAGATCTCGGCTTCTGTAGTGCACACAAATCTCCCAAGTTTCTCTACGTCTTTTTACCTAAGACGCTGATTAAGATAGCTTTACACTTTATCTCTGTTTTCGCAAAAAAAAAAACTCTTCCAGATGATCCAGGCACGATGAAATATTTTCAGATTCAATGCAGAAATCTGTCAAACGTTCGAGTGTTATCATATTTGTGTGAAAAAAATCACTACTCGTTGTCAAAATGCCACACCTTGTTCGGAAAGGGGCTGTAGTAACAACACCAACTGAGTTTCGACTTAAGCCTTCTGTCCGCCAAAGCGATCACTACGCATAAACAATATGGCCGACACGGTACTTCCGTGTTTGAACAAAAGCTAAAATGGTGCTTCCGTTTCCTTATTTCCATGTTGTTACTGTTCTTATTATTATTCTTCAACATATTGGTGGATTCACCTTGGTGAAATAGAGATTAATGGAAGATTATTATTATTATTATTGTACAGCCAATCTTTCATCAATCTCTCTTTCAATAAGGTGAATTCCGCAATATTTTGAAAGGGGGTTGGCTACAGAAATATGTCAACTCTTTTTTGCTACCTCTCATTTTTTTTTTTTTTTTTTTGCCATTATGAGTTACAAATGTGATGACAGAAAGAGGATTTACTGCAGAACCCTGAAAGCATTAAGAATTAAAAGATAAGCTACCCTAAACAGTAAAGGAAAATGAAGAAGTTAAAAAGAAACCAACCCCCTCCCCCCAAAAAAACATAGAAATACACACCTGCATGATAATGGCAGTGATGCCAAAAAGCACCACAATAAACAGCAAAGATGAAGACGGCATATAAACACGAAGACAGAAAATTGCTGAAAAAACTCTCTCCCAGCCAATCAGCGACAGGATTGTTATTTGTTCGTTGTTTATTGGGTTTTTTTTTTTATTGTTTGTTGCTCTTCTAGCCCCGAAGAAATGTTCAGTTTTGTTTGTTTCTTTGGAAGGTCTATTGATGCGATATAATTGTTTATATATATATATATATATATATATATATAGATATATAGATAGATAGATAGATAGATAGATAGATAGATAGATAGATATTGCTATCTGAACAATTCAAATTTTCCCTCTTCGTTAACGTGAGTTTGCAGACGATAAACATATTGGAAGAGTGTATTCGGGAGCAAAGAACTCGTATGAACCCTCTTTCACAAATCGTGTCACGCAAGATGAACAGTTACGTATTATCACTCCACCAAGCCTCCATCCAGCCGCCTTCTTTCCTTCCTTCCTTTCTTTCCCTTTCCTTTTCTTCTTATTTCCTCTCTGACAAGCGTGTGAACAAGTTTAATTAAGCCTGCCTGAATATACGCATGCGCTTGAATACGCATGCGCGCTGGCCTTGAGGCAAAGTTTCCGGTCATGTGTTGTGAACATTGTAAAATAAATAGAGGGACAAGCTACAAATAAATAAATAAACAAACAGAAAGAAAAAAGAAGAAAAAAAAATTCCGGCTTGGACCACAGTAAATTCTTTCCAAATTTAGCTTACAGCGCAGGCCGTTAAAATAACTTACGCAAGCCATTCAAATAACTTACGTGACAAAAGTTGCGACATGCATAAGATTTCCGCCTGAATCTATAAAGCTATCTCATTATTCACATGATCAGTCCATGGCATCCTCAGCATCCTTCTGTAGAACCACATTTTTGCTGCCTCAAGTCTCTTCACCTGTGATGACATTTTCCAGTATTCACTAGCATATCAGTCAGTTATGTGCCATACATGATACACGCTTAGGTGATCATGTATCTTTCGATACATGACTGACGAGGCAGATTTTTTTCCTGCAGTAGGTTGCAATTTCTTTCTACCATAGACCAGTTGCCGTCCAAGGCTATAGAACCCGGTCTATCTTGCTATTTACCCTTAGCTGAGGGAGAGAAGAAAAGGATCCATACCTTTCCCAAGGGTCAGTCAGTTATGTGCCATGCATGATACACGCCTAGGTGATCATGTATCTTTCGATACATGACTGACGAGGCAGATTTTTTTTCCTGCAGTAGGTTGCAATTTCTTTCTACCGTAGACCAGTTGCCGTCCAAGGCTATAGTATCTGGTCTGTCTTAATATTTACCCTTAGCTGGGGGAGAGAAGAAGAGGATTCATACCTTTCCCAAGGGCCAGTCAGTTATGTGCCATGCGTGATACACGCCTAGGTGATCATGTATCTTTCGATACATGACTGACGAGGCAGATTTTTTTTCCTGCAGTAGGTTGCAATTTCTTTCTACCGTAGACCAGTTGCCGTCTAAGGCTATAGAACCTGGTCTGTCTTAATATTTACCCTTAGCTGGGGGAGAGAAGAAGAGGATTCATACCTTTCCCAAGGGTCAGTCAGTTATGTGCCATGCGTGATGCACACTTAGGGGAGAAGAATAGGATTGCGAGAAGGGTATTAGCACGTAAATGAATTTAATGGAATTCAAATTAGCCTCTCCGATTCCTCCATCCGAGCCGCCATACATTACTCCACAGTGCCTCCTCGTGTCAAAACCTTATAAAAGTATAAAAACAGGTTTTAATACGAGCAATACTTTCTTGGAAAAATAATTACCAGCAGTACATTTTTAGTTTGGTTTGGTTTGTTTTACGGCATATCAACGTCAGTGGGTTTATTTAATACCGACATTTTCTTTTTATTTCTAAAAATTTATTATTGCTAATATTTTTCCAAATATGCATTGCTGGTAATAATTTTTCTTAAAAATTCAATTGCTGGAAATAACCTTTTACAAAAATGTATTGCTGGTATTAAAGCCTATTTTTACACTTTCATGGTGTTTTGACCCCAATTTGGGTGTCAAATATTTGCCCATAGCTGGGACCCTAACAGGTGCTTCCACCCCGGCTCAGAGTGAACATGGGAACACCAACAATTAAAAAGTGGTTCCACGCTCCTCAAATTCTGATCAGAAGCTTCGGTGTTTGATTTAGTTTATCGTCTTACCCAGGGCGCGTATGTAGTTTATCGTCTGCCCAGGATGGTACAATTTTGGAAAAATACGACAAACAATACATTATGGAAAAAAGACATTACCAGCAGTAAAAATTTTGTCGGCTTTAAATAATCCATTGAAGTTGATATACGATAAAACAAAACAAATAAGACTATAAACAACGTTCAGCAGCAAGGCCTCGGATCAGGAGGTTTTGAGGAGCGTGGAACCACTTTTAATTGCTGGTGTTCCCAGGTCCACCCTGACCCTGACCCGGAGTGGTAGCACATGTTAGGGTCCCAGCTATGGGCAAATAGTTAACTATTTCCAGAAATACTTTTTTGAAAGAAATTATTACCAACAATACAATTTTGAAGGAAAAATATTACCAGAAACAAATATTACCAGCAATAAATGTCGGCATTAAATAACCCATTGAGGTTGATATGCCGTAAAACAAAATAAACCAAACCAATCTAAAGCAAAGAGTACATATTCTATTCATACGAATCTATCCTAAAAATGTTGTTTGCATTAAATAACCCATTGAGGTTGATATGCCGTAAAACAAAATAAACCAAACCAATCTAAAGCAAAGAGTACATATTCTATTCATACGAATCTATCCTAAAAATGTTGTTTGCATTAAATAACCCATTGAGGTTTATATGCCGTAAAACAAAATAAACCAAACCAATCTAAAGCAAAGAATACATATTCTATTCATACGAATCTATCCTAAAAATGTTGTCGGCATTAAATAACCCATTGAATATGCTGTAAAACAAAAATAAACCAAACCAATCTAAAGCAAAGAATACATATTCTATTCATACGAATCTATCCTAAAAATGTTGTCGGCATTAAATAACCCATTGAGGTTGATATGCCGTAAAACAAAAATAAACCAAACCAATCTAAACCAAAAATACATATTCTATTCATACGAATCTATCCTAAAAATGTTGTCGGCATTAAATAACCCATTGAGGTTGATATGCCGTAAAACAAAATAAACCAAACCAATCTAAAGCAAAGAATACATATTCTATTCATACGAATCTATCCTAAAAATGTTGTCGGCATTAAATAACCCATTGAGGTTGATATGCCGTAAAACAAAATAAACCAAACCAATCTAAACCAAAGAATACATATTCTATTCATACGAATCTATCCTAAAAATGTTGTCGGCATTAAATAACCCATTGAGGTTGATATGCCGTAAAACAAAATAAACCAAACCAATCTAAACCAAAGAATTATTCTATTCATACGAATCTATCCTAAAAATGTTGTCGGCATTAAATAACCCATTGAGGTTGATATGCCGTAAAACAAAATAAACCAAACCAATCTAAAGCAAAGAATACATATTCTATTCATACGAATCTATCCTAAAAATGTTATTGACATTAAATAACCCATTGAGGTTGATATGCCGTAAAACAAAATAAACCAAGTCAATCTAAAGCAAAGAATACATACAGGGGTCGACACTATTTTTGGGACACTTTGAAAAGTGTGCTTAAAGGTGTTTTTTTTTTTTGCAGCCGGGAGCCTTTGTGTTGATGAGTAGGTAGTTCAGCAGTAATTGTCCATTAATGGTATGAACATTGATTGATGGGTTTGTCTTTTCTTTATTTTTACTTCAACTGAGGCGACACTATTTTTCGGACATGACACAAATACCGGGTTTTTTTTTATGATTTAGTCGTCCAACGTCTACAATATGCAAATTTTCTGCAGGTAAATTGTACCCTGACCATTACATTTGAGTATCTTTACCATTCACTGCGAAAACATATTAAAATCCTGAAGAAGAATGCATTCAAAAGAAGTCATCAGTTTGGTCCAAAAGAAGAGAGAAGACGGGCTCAGCATCCGAAAGATCGCCGCTGAGATGAAGCTACCAAAGTCAACAGTTGAATACAGGCTAAGTACAACTATGAGCGGAAGAAGAAGAGAGGATGGAAAAAAAAATTTCCAAGAGAAGAGAAAGAAGAATGAAGAGGAGTGTTACGAGGTTGTTATCATCTGGAGAAAAGGTGACAGCGAAGAAAGTAAAGAAGTGTAAACTTGACGTCAGTGTTCGAACAGTACAAAGAAAGCTACACGAAATTGGACTTAAGTATGTTAAAATCAAGTAAAGAATTACACTAACGATAAAACACAAGGAGGCAAGGCTGGGAAGCGCCAAAAGATGGATAACAAACAATGTCGACTTCAAGAAAGTGATATTTACTGATGAAAAACGTTTTAAGTTCGATGGACCTGACGAGCGGTGTACATGGTCGAGAAAAGGTGAACCTGTTATTCTCAACAAGAGACAGATGGGAGGAGGAGGAGGAGTCATGGTTTGGGGTATGGTATTTCCGAATGGAAACTTGTGGCTCGAGTGGTTAAAAGGACTTCAAAATAGCTTGAACTACAGAGAACCTTTGGAAAAGAGAGCCCTACCACTCATAGAAAAAGAAATGGGAAGTAATTTTATTTTGCAGCAAGATAACTGCAGCATCCATGTGGCCAAATCAGTGAGGACAATAGTCCGAATAATGTAAATAATGTACATAATGCCACATCTCAGAAATATAGACAGATAGAGAAAGGCTGAAACGTTGTAATAAATATGGCGACAAAGATGAGGACAATAGTCCGAATAATGGAAATAGTGTACCTAATACCTCATCTCAGAAATATAGACAGATACTGAAGGGCCGAAACGTTGTAATAAATATGGCGACAAAGATGAAGACAATAGTCCGAATAATGTAAATAGTGTACATAATACCACTTGTGTAAGGAAAAAATAAATTATCAGCAATACATTTTTTTAAAAGAAATTAGTAATATTCCGACGACAATTAAAATTTGGCATTAACTGACCCATATACGAGTTAATATGCCGCTAAATAAACAAAACAAAACAAACCATCTATCCAAACAAGCTCTTCATGTAGGTAGCCTGCTACCTTCCATTGCTCTTCGATATGCCCTGCGAGAGATAAGTTCTCTGAGAATTCCTTCCTCATTATGGATCCAATAAATGTTAGCGGTATTTTCCTGATTCTGGGCATAAGTGTTCATTTTGTTGCCAATTCGTTTAGACTTCTTTGTAGCTTATTCATTCCTTCCATGGAATTCTCAGCATCCTTCTGTAGAGCCACCTTTCTGCTGCCTCTAGTTTTCTCTTCGTCCGTGGGGTGATTGCCAGGCAAGCGCTGTCATATCACAGGATGAATATCACATCTCAATTCAACACTGTTTCCTTTGATTCGAAAGAAGTTCTTTTTCCCTTTCCCAGTACTTTGCTTAACTTTTGAAAGACATCTTTTTCCTAGTCCAATGCATGTTCGTATTTTGGTGTCGCATTTTTTCATCCTCTGTTAAAATGCTTCCCAAATTTTTAAACTTCGGTCCATGATTGATGTTTATATCTCCAATTTGTAACTTGCATCTTGGGGTTTTTCTGTCTCCTTGGAGTTGATAGTTAGTCCTTTCTTCTCGCTTTCTTCTATCATCCTGTCTAGGAGGTCCTGTAGTTTTCTTTCCGAGTCGGCTATCAACACAATGTCATCTGTGTATCTTATACTGTTAACAATTACGCCCACCGATAATAAATGGTAGCGTCTCCTGTTATCTTAGGATAGCCTCGATGTAGAGGTTTAATAAACCTGAGGAGAAGACACATCCTTGCCTCAGACTCATTTCTATTTATCCGTATGCAGACAGCTGGTTCGCAGTGTATGCTCTGGCTTATTCTAACATCCTTTCCAGGTAGATCGAGTTTCCGTCCTGGGTAAGTGTTATGGTGACTTATCTAGATTAGAATAAACTCTTTCTCCTTCATACATACTAACCTGCGAGACTTCCTAAGGCAGGCAGTTGGGACACAGTCCTTATCTGTGTGCGACTTCTGTCGAACTCTCTGCTTTGGCAGAGAGGAACCCGGACGAAGCTTAGCCGAAGGGCAATTTTTCGTCCCGGGAGGTAGACAGATCCCGAACCCGTTTATGCGGGTTCTAAGGGAATATTTTTGGTTGAGTCTACGGGCTCGGAGAACCGACGGTAAACTCGGCCTTGTGCCACATACATTCCTCGTAGGGGGACTGTTAAATATCGACAGTTGCGACGCAGCTTCTGACTATGTGCGACTTCTGTCAAACCCTCTGCTTTGGCAGAGAGGAACCCGGACGAAAGTTTGCCCTTCAGCAAATTTTCGTCCGGGGAGGTAGACAAACCCACGTTAAACTCAGCCTTGTGCCACATACATTCCTTCGGGGTGGGGTCTGTTAAATATCGGCAGTCGGGACGCCTTGTAACCAGACAGTCCAGACGGATACTTCTCTCTGCTGACTAATAACACTCTTATTTTGCATATATGTTCTGCTATTTCAGTACACTTGTTCAACCTACCTTTTTCTTTCTGTGTCTTTCTGCCTCCTAACAGGCCACAACAGTAAGACTATACATGACACCCGCGTCCTGGGTAAAACGATAAACTACATCCAACAGCAAGGCCTCTGATCAGGATGATTTGAGTAGCTTGGAATCACCTGTTAATTGCTGGTGTTGCCAGGTCCACCCTGATCCGGTGTGGTAGCAACAGTTAGGTCTCCAGCTATGGGCAAATAGTTAAGTCCCAAACTGGGGTCAAATCATTACCAGCAATACATTTCTGAAAAAAAAATTACCAGCAATACATTTTTGGAAAAAATATTACGAGCAATACATTTTGAAACAAAAATATTACCAGCAATAAAAATCGTGTCGCCATTAAATAACCCATTGAGGTGTTGATATGCCGTAAAAAAACCAGACCAACCTACAGCAAGTTTTCCTAGAAGTTCAAACAGTACCTTGTGTAGTAACTTGTTAAATGCTTTTGCGTAATCTGTAAAACATAAATGAACATCCTTCTGCATTTGTATTGCTCTCTCTCTCTCTCTCTCTCTCTCTCTCTCTCTCTGTATGTGTGTGTGTATACATATATATATACATATTTCTCTTTCTCCCTCTCTCTCTCTCTCTCTCTCTCTCTCTCTCTCTCTGATAAAATTCTAATCATGATAATTGCATTTCTTGTTCCAGTACTCTTGACAGCTGTACTGTTCATGTCCTTTTTTTGGTCTAATTCTGCTTTGCGCATTATTCATCAAGATCTCCATAATCAGTGGTTCATTAAACTGATTGTTCAATGGAGATCGCATTCATTTGCACCGGGTTTATTAGATAAGGTTACGAGAGATGGATTTACTGAAGTCACCCGGTATTTCACCAGTGTTGTATAATTTGTTTACTACGTCTGGGATCTACAGTATGAGCAAAAGTCCCAACCCTGATGTTATATTATTTTATTTGCTCTGTTTTCTTATCAGTTATTGTTGCTAAACTCACATTTTGTTCAATGAAATTTTATTCTATATATGTACAGGAAAAGCAGACACAACGCCAGATATTTATTATGCAATTGAATATTTTGTGTGGAGGCACGGTGGAGTAATGGATAGAGGAATCAGAAAGCGGAGTTCGAATTCCAGTCGAGTCCATTACGTGCGAATACTATTGGCAACTGTATGAGTCCATCTCTGAAAATTTAATTTTGCTGTAGCAAACCTATGGACGATAATAAGTATGTCCCCATTCCCATAAATACAGTAGTAAATACTGTATGGTGGTCGGCAGTCGGAGATTCGTCTCCAGCTGTGCTGGTCAAACTCTCTGCCTCCGAGCAGTGAGGATCCCCAGACGAGCCTAAATCGAAGGGCAGAGAATCGTCTCAGAAAACAGTTACCCGACTCCGTTTTATCCGGGGTCTACGGGGAAATTTTGGCCGAGCCTACGGGCTCAGATAGTCCACATTAAATTCGACCTTGTGCCATATCTGACCGCGTTGGGCGGTTGGTAGATATCCTGCATTTGGAGATTCATTGTGGAATTCACTTGACTCACTTCTAGCATTTGACTACTTCTACGCGCCGTTGGGGAATCTTATTTGTGTTGTTCTTGTCCTAAGTATTATCGTTCATTAACAAGATTCATTTGATTATTCTATTCAGTAACCTTCCCTAGGTTATCCGATTTTGGTGATGAGGATTAACCAAAATTACAACAGATTTGAAAGATAAGATTAAATTTCTTAACAAAAAGAATAAAATGCAAAATGTTCACGAAGATAGATGATAATATTAGTTACAAATCTATTGACCAGTTAGAATTCTGTGAAACACAAGGAAAACTATTAAATAAATTTAAAAATATGCAATTTTGTATTATTTCAGGGGAGAGCTTTGGATTCTAGTTCATTCTTTTAAAATAAAATGCCAGAAAGCTATTTTTTTTCTTTTTTTACGATACAATATTTATTTAATGTTTCTATTCTGTCTCCAGATGAACCAAAAACGCAAGAAACCTAATATGAATTTTGTAACTTATCGATCATAAAAGATGACTTTAATATACCATTTGTTGCTTCTTTTTTTCTCCTTTTTACGATACAAGAGTAATAATTAGTTAATGTCTATATCCTGTCTCCAGATGAACCAAAAACACTAGAAAGCTAATATATATTTTGTAACTTATATATTATAAAAGATGACTTTAATATACAATTTGTTACTTTTTTCTCCTTTTACGATACAAGAGTAATATTTAGTTAATGTCTATATCCTGCCTCCAGATGAACCAAAGACACTAGAAAGCTAATATATATTTTGTAACTTATATATTATAAAAGATGACTTTACTATACAATTTGTTAGTTATTTGTTTTCTTGTTTTATTTTTTATGGTAGAAGAGTAATATTTAGTTAACGTCTCTATCCTGACCCAGATGAACCAAAAACTGTAGAAAGCTAATATAAATGTTGTATCTATAAAAGATGACTTCGATATAGAATTTGTTACTTATTTTTTCCTCCTCTTTACGATACAAGATTAATATTTAGTTAATGTCTATATCCTGTCTCCAGATGAACCAAAAACGCTAGGAAGCTAATGTAAATTTTGTAACTTATATATTATAAAAGATGACTTTAATATACAATTTGTTACTTTTTTCTCCTTTTACGATACAAGAGTAATATTTAGTTAATGTCTATATCCTGTCTCCAGTTGAACGAAAAACGTTAATGTAAATTTTGTAATATATTATAAAAGATGACTTCACTATACAACTTTTTAACTAATTTGTTTTCTTTTTTATGATAGAAGAGTAATATTTAGTTAATGTTTCTATCCTGTTTCCACATAAACCAAAAAGAAAGGTACACATTTCTGTATTTAATTTCAGTGTCCACTCGCCGAGGACGGAAAGCCATAAGTTTTCGAGGCACTGAATATGGCCAACCAATTTCCCGCTTCCCAGTCATACACCGACAATAACCTTTTAGAGAGACCAGCTGTCAAAGCCCTAGTCATCTAGCGATTTTCCAAGCGTAGCTTTGATGTGGCACAAGGCCGAAAATAAGAGGCACCCAGTGTGGGTCGGACTTACTACTCAGTCGTAATTGTTCTAGCCAGACAAGCTTGCTAACCATTACACCACCTCGAGGTGCCCAAAGCCCTAGTCATCTAGATTTTTGGAGATGCACTCGTATACCGGTCTTGGACACTTGTGCTTATGAGACTTTAAAAGAAATTCCAAACATGTTTATTAATTAACCTGCTTTTACAAAATATTTTGAAGCTTTTAGAAACTCGGTTAGTGAATCACGTTGCCACACTTTCTTATAAAAGAAAGAAATTTCGATTCGAAAGATAAGATTAAATATCTTAACAAAAACCAACTGAACAGAAAATGTTCACTATAACGGATGTTAATATTAGCTACAAATTGAAATACTTGTTCATAGATTTTAGCTAATATAATTTTCTAACTTATACATGGAACGATGTATAAATTGTCGTCTAAATTACGCAAAAATGAAAATAAAACTCACATCACATTTTAACAGATATATTTACAAAAATTACACAAAAATATCTTGAGATTTATTCCATATATATATATATATATATATATATATATATGAAATTTATTCAATATTTGAAGTTAATACATGAAATTAAAAATAAAAAATAGCGACAATTTATCCATCGTACCGTATGTGAAGAAAAGGAAAGAGGAAGAGAGAAGGGTTACTTACGGACGGGTTGCTTGAGCCTCAGGGGAATTGTGTCCAGCTAAACTGGAACCAAATGACCAACTGATATTTATGGTCTTGGTCGGAGGAGGATTGTGGGAAGCAGTTAGCCTCCTTATAAAACCCTCCTCTGTATTCTGATTGACCTATTTTCTCTATCAGCCGACACGTGACTGGTTATTTGTCGTGCTGAAGGATTATTTCTTTTTTCTGCTCTGTTACTCGACCTAGTTGGAGCAGGTCGCAAGAGGAGGATTCCTTTTGCAACCCTTACCAGGCTGTCGCTGCTCTCTTCTGGGTTTTCCCTACTTTACTGTGTCGAAAGTTTTTTTTCCGACAAATTGCAAAAGGAACTTCTACAGAAATTTCTTTTTCTTTTTTGTTAACGGCATTTCTTTAAAAAAGAAAAAAAATGGATGTTACTAAAGAACAGATCCTTCATAGGTTGACTGTTCTTAAAATCAAAGTCGAGGAACGACTGAAGTTGTGTCGTGGAGACAGAGTAACGCCTCATGTTTTCTCTGTCTTCCGAAAGGATATTCTGCAATACATCTTCGAAATGGAGACTTGTATCACAAAATTAGAGCTGGGCTCCTTCCCGAGACAGACTTGCTTGAGACCGAAGCTGAATGGGCGCCTCGACTAATGGAGTACCACCGAGAACTGGGCGATCTGGATGGTTCATTTTCTCCCAGTTCCTGCTTGGATCCTGTTTCCCAGTCGTTTGGGGTTCCGTCAACACCTGGAAGAAGTTCGGCTTCCTTTGTTGTCAAACCTCCGCAAATACAAATAACAGGGCCCACCTTTAGCGGACTTGAGATGGCTGACGACCACATGAGTTTCCGGAATTTTGACGAGATTCGAAAACTGTGTGGTTGGCATGGCCAATGACTCTGAAAGATTAAACTTTCTGAAATGTTCCCTCTCCGACAGAGCTTTAAGACTGATTAACCATTTGAGTTGCACGGATGCCAACTATCAGCGTGCTCTTTCGGTGTTAAAGAGGAGTATTTGGACATTGATGAGATAATCGACCAGATATTTCAAGACATTCTAGACTATGTTCCTAAAAAGGACATCTGCTGCTCTGGTCTGGGTGAATTTATCTCCAGGACTGCCTCTCTTTGGAGGAGCTAGGGATTCTTTTTCTTGCGACTTTTCGGTGGACGATTCTGGTGGAGCTCGCCTAATGGCCAAGATTCTTTTCAGAAATTTCCCAAAGAATTGAAGGGGAAATGATAGGACTAACAGGTAAACGAATACCATCATTGTCTGCCATATTGGAACTTACAAGTGAGGCAGTCAAACGATTACAGGTTAAGGGAAGCGCGTCTGCTGCTTCTACATTCACCACTGGCCAGGGTTCTTCTCAAAAACCGCACGGAGGGCCACTGTTACTTCTTCCTTTCATGTGGATTCCAACAACCTGACTTCTGCTGGTTATTCCGTAGCTTGCCCCCATCCTATTGGTCACTTTTTTTTCAATGGAGAAAAAATGGTGTCAGTTAATTGCCTTTTGGACACTGGTAGTGGGCGTTCGTACTTGTCTGCTGATGTACTGAGGGACTTGGGTTCAGTTGAGACTGTTGGAGTCAGTTGTCGGCTTAGACTTTTCACCCTCCTTGGTGAGTGTGACCGGAATTTCACGGAGGTGGTTCTGGGAGTTGACCTTGGTTCTGGTGAGGCTTTGGCTTCCTCTGTTTTGGTCACTGATGCAATGGACTTGTCTGTACGACTGGCTCACTTGGAGACCCTGTTGGGTGCTTTTAGGGCAGCTGACTATAATTTGGCTGGCCAATTTGAGGCCAGGTCAGACCTTGTGTTATCAAGGGCATTATTGGATTGGACCTTATTCATCGATTGATTACATTGAAGTTGGTCCCCTGTCTGAGGGGTTGGGCATTTTCTGTTCCGTCAGGCCTGGTTCCCTTTGGAACTGTGGACTCCTTTTTGTCAGGAGACAAGATCCCTTGTGAAGTGGCCCACTCCTTTAATACTGTAATGGGGGATACCCCCGAAGTGAATTCCTCACATTTGTGCTTCGTTCTTGAAAACCAACCAACCTACCTTGACCCTTTGGCGGAGTTTTTCCTGACAGTGCAGTACAAAGAGGATTGGAACGGATGTTTGACATGGAGTCCCTCGGAATATCTGATGAGGATACCTTCTCTGATTATGATCAAGAACAGATGAGACGTTTTAAGGATACTGTGGAGCTCAAGAATGGGAAGTATTACGTGGAGCTTCCCTGGCATTCTGATAAGTTGGCTCAGGTCCCATCCAATCACGCCGTTTCTTTGCGCATCTTGGACCGGGTGGCTTCAACCCGACTAAAAAAAGAATATTTATCTGGAATACTTAGAGGTGTTCCGTCAGCAAGAACAGGATGGAATAATTGAAGAAATTTTTGTTCCCCAACACGAATTTGATAAATATGTGTGATTCCACATCGACCGGTTTTCAGGTCTGACCCAACAGCTACTACCAAAATCAGACCTGTGTTCAATTGCAGTCTGAAGACTGGTGGTGGATTGTCCCTGAACGAGGCAGCTTACTCTGGGGTCAATCTAACTGGAGATATGTTGAAGTTATTATTGTCTTTCAGAACTAACAATTACGTTCTGCTAGCAGACATTCGAAAGGCATTCTTGATGATTCATCTCAAGTTGGAGACTGACAAAAACCGGTTTTGTTTCTTCCTTAAGGATGGGGATCGTCTTCGCTGTTTTCGATATACCACCTTGATATTCAGGTTCACCTCAAGCCCCTTTGTACTGGGGTGTATCCTGAAACTACATGCAGCAAGATACCCACTGGACGCTTGCCGCAGGATGATTGAGGACAGATTTTATGTGGACAACCTTGTAACATCGGAAGCAGATCCAGTGAAGCTGGCGAAATTGTACTCCCTGGCACGGGAACGTTTGCAGGAAGGCGGCTTTGTTATTCAGTCCTGCAACTCCAACGATGAGGCTCTCCGAGCCAGGATGAAAGAAGATGGTACACTGAGTGCACATGATGAAGAATGGGAGAAGGTACTGGGTTACCGATACAACCCTCTTTCAGAAGAGATGCACGTGGGCCCACGTCAGGTGCGATCCCGATGCGTCAACAAAGAGGGAGTGCTTTCTGAGTCAGCCAAAATTTTTGACCCCTTATCTCTTTGTCTCCCAGTTACGGTTCGCAGCCGAATACTTATTAGGTCTATGTGGAAGAATGGTTTGGGTTGGGATGATCCTCTCCCTACTGCGGTTTTAAGTGATTGGAGGGAGCTTGCTGGGGACCTGTCTGGACTGAGTGACTTCCATTTTTATCGAAAGGTTCTCGATGCGAGACAGCCTGGAGATATGTACCTCTTTTACGACGCTTCCACGGAGGCATATGGATTTGCCGCTTACATTGTGCAAAATCATCGATCGTCCTTGGTGTTTGCTAAGGCTAAGGTCGCTCCGATGAAAGACAAAACTCTACCTGTTTTGGAGTTAATGGCTGTTTATCTCGCTTTCAAGTGCCTACCAACAATCCTGGACAACTGTGAAGGGTTTGTTCCAAGTAACTTATGTGTGGCTACTGATGCCCAAGTAGTGTTGTCTTGGCTCTTGTCTCAATCCATGGCCATCAAAAAATATTTTGCTAGAAACCGACTCAAGGACGTCCTGCAAATGAACCTTGGGTTTAGAATCCCGTTACGGCCTGAAGACTCTCTTCAAATATGTGGATTCTGCACATAATCCGGCCGATCTGATCACGAGGAATGACGTTGAGGAAGTTTCGTTCCAACTTCCAATTTTGGTGTTCTGGTCCTTCTTGGTTGTGTGAGGGAATCATCCAGTGGCCGACACAAGACTTGCCTTGTTTAAGCGAGACGTGCCAGCAGATGGCCCGTACTTCAGTGCACTGTTCTATGGTTCTGAACCAAGAATACCTCTCCGTCATACCCTTTCACAGGTTCTCAACATTTTCTGGGTTACTGAGGTTTCCTCACTGGTGTTCAAGTTCATAGCCATTCGGCTAGGACAGGAGTGGGATTACAGATCTAAAGGCAAAGAATTTACCTGATGAGAGTTCTCCAACGACATGAATTCCTTCAGAGGTTGAGTATTTAATGAAGCCAGCAGGAAGATCTGAACCCGTCAGAGTTCGTGCCCTGGATCTTTTTTGGACTCGGATGGGTTAATCAGATCAAGAGGAAGAATCGACCGATCTTCATATTTTACCTATGAAATCAAGAACCCCTATCCTGATAGGGAAACACCACCCTAGACCAGACTTATTATTTTGGATTGTCATATAAAATGTTGTCACCTTGGAACTGGATCTACTTTGGCTGAGTTGAGGCGGAGCGGCTACTGGGTCCCTCAAGAAGACAGGCCGTCAACAAGGTTCTAAAGTCATGTGCCAGATGCAAACGATACAATTCGCGACCAGTACTGCCGAGTGCTGCAGCCAGCTTACCAACTCATCGAGTCGAATTTGAGGTCCCTTACCAGCATACAGGCGTTGATTTCACCAAGCCATTTCTGGGTGAATGATGGTAAGCAGGACAAGAAGATGTACTTGCTCTTGTTCACGTGCTTGAATATCAGAGCAATACATATTGAGTTGGTTCCAGACATGGAGTGTGCTATCCTTCTTTCAAGCCCTGGTTCGCTTCACCAACCAAAGTGGAGTTCGGGAAGTAATCTACAAAGACAATGCTAAAACCTTTCTGGGAAGCGGAAGACTTTTTAGTCGCCTCTCTGTCTTCAGGAGTATAAAAGCAAGTATGGTTCTTGCGGGTTAAAACTAAAAAACCATCCCTCTGTTTTCACCTTGGTACGGGGGAACATGGGAGCGTTGCATTAAAACGGTGAAGGATTGCCTTTTTAAGATTCTTGGCAGAGGTAAACTGGATTATTTTACCCTCTTGACAGTGGTCTCTGATATTCAGAGATCGGTCAACAACCGACCTCTGACCTATCAGTTGTCTGCTGATAACAATGCTGCTGCTATCACACCCAACATGTTACTTAGGCCCAACAAGAGTCCGGGGCTGTTGTTGCGATTGAACAAAAATGACATCGCTTCTGCAGTACCAGCCAGTAGAAAAAAAGCTCGTGGAAGAATGGACATCAGGAACCAGTATTTATTAAGGTTCCATGAGTCCTGGTACAAGGAATACCTTCTGGAGCTGGGAAGAAGGGTCCCGGGACGCACACGGTTGCGGACAGAGAACCGGCTTCAGAAAGATGATGTGGTCCTCTGAAACCGCGACCATTTTGGGTCTTGGGGACAATTACAGATCTCATACCCGGTGATGATGGTGTGGTCAGGTCTGCTCGTGTCCGAAAGGGGTGGTCTCGAAGAGGTACACTCTTTGAAACACCTCTACCCACTGGAACTTTCCCTGACAGCTAACCGTTCTTCTGAGTTACCAACTAGTGGTCCTGTGTCACCCCCTGGGAGTGCTTTGATTGCAGAGAGGGACGAGGTTCCATCATGTTCTGCTGCCAACGATGAGGAGCATGTCTGGTTGTGTCCTGTGTGCAACTCTCCTCAGGGAAATCTGGACATGATCAGGTGTGATTCTTGTGATGAATGGTTCCATTTTCGTTGTGTTGGCATTGACGAGGAGCCGCCTGAAAGGCAGAAGTGGTACTGCCCTGAGTGTGCGCCCCAAAGACGACGCAGGGGTAGACCAAGTCTGCTTCCCGCCTAATTGGCAATCAGTTAGCCATTTAGAAATAAAAGAACTCAACTCGCCTGTCAGGGGAGAGACATAGTTACCCGTTTTTTTTTTTTTTTTTTTTGTTCTTTTTTGTTTTCTCTCTTCTCTTTCTTTTCTACACGTCTTTTTTTTGTTTTTGCTGTCAGGGAATGTGAAGAAAAGGAAAGAGGAAGAGAGAAGGGGTTACTACGGACGGGTTGCTTGAGCCTCAGGGGAATTGTGTCAGCTAAACTGGAACCAAATGACCAACTGATATTTATGGTCTTGGTCGGAGGAGGATTGTGGGGAAGCAGTTAGCCTCCTTATAAAAACCCTCCTCTGTATTCTGATTGACCTATTTTCTCTATCAGCCGACACGTGACTGGTTATTTGTCGTGCTGAAGGATTATTCTTTTTTTCTGCTCTGTTACTCGACCTAGTTGGAGCAGGTCGCAAGAGGAGGATTCCTTTTGCAACCCTTACCAGGCTGTCGCTGCTCTCTTCTGGGTTTTCCCTACTTTACTGTGTCGAAAGTTTTTTTTTCCGACAGATTATAAAATGTGATTTTAATATACAATGGATGTTCCTTTTTGTTATGGGGTCCTCCCCTTTTTCATATAAGTGGACTCGACCAAAGTGTTACTTGGACTGCTGCCGTTAAATACCTAGAGTCAACCCGCCACTTTCTCGACTGACTGTTCGGTTCAACTCTCTGTCTACGGACGGGAGGAACCCGAAGGAGGCTACGCCGAAGGGCGGAGTCTCCTTCGGGGAGGTAAAACCGGCCCTGAATCCGTTTATACGGGTTCAAACGGGCATATTTTGGGGCCGAGCCCACGAGCTCGGAAACCCACAATAAATAACCGACCTTGTGTCACATGCTGCCCCAGTGGGGGGGGGAGACTGAATATTGTAGTCAGTCGCTTTCTCGACTGACTGTTCGGTTCAACTCTCTGTCTACGGACGGAGAGGAACATGTCACATGTTGCCCCAGTGGGGGGGGGATGTAGACTGAATATTGTCAGTCAGTCGACTGGCTGATCGGTTGAACTCTCTGCATTTGGGCGGGGAGGAACCCGAAGGAGGCTACGCTGAAGAGCGGATTCTCTTTCGGCGAGGTAAACCGACCCTGAACCCGTTTATATGGCTTCAATGGACATATTTTTGGCCGAGCCCACGGGCTCGGAGAACCCACGTTAAAAAGGCCTTGTGTCACATGACGCCCTCGTGGGAGGGTGACTGAATACCGTCAGTCAGGAGATTGGGAGAGTGATTGGTGAGATAGTAAGAAGTTGGAAATTGTGATTGAGTTGGAGGTAGAGTAATAGTGTGAGGTAACCGCTTGTAGAAGTCAATTACAAGCACGTAGACGCTAAGGAAGTCCTACTTCGAGACTGTATATATCTATATGTTATTGCTACTAACCGCGTTCCTGGATTTGCTAACAGTATTACCCTTTGTATTATTGTGTAAATACATTTTATTTCTTATATTTAATTCCTGCGTTTGTCATTCATTGGAGACCGAATTTCCTCACGGAATCCACAACACTTTTCTTTCTCCTACAAGAGTATAGCTGGCTACTCGTATTCGAGGACATCCGTCTACTAGGGCGGCGAGCCAATCCCTATTGCAGACGCTTGCTCAGGCGCATTTTAGTTTATTCAACACCCACATAGCCCACCTGTGATTTATACTGCAACTATGCTGAACAGACCGGAGTTTCTGGGAAAGAGCGTGTTATCTAACGTGATCACCACTGAACAAGGCCAGCACCTTCAAGACCTCAGCCACGATGACTTGTGACTTCGTGCTAGCACAGCTATCGACGTTCCCCCAAGGGTTTCGTCTACCCAATTTCACTCACAAGGCTTGGGGTAACCTGCGGTATTGTTTTCAGGTGCCAAAAAGGTGCCTCGCGCTGGGATCGACCCCCTACAAGCCGATAACGCCATGTCTCCTTTCTGGCAAATCGACCATGGTGAGATTCGAACTCGGGTCTCATGATCAGAATGCGAATGTTCTAACCCTTCGGCCACGTGTCCATAAGTCTAATATTCTTTGAATGGCTGAATGACATTGAAAGTTTTACGAAAGAAAGGAATTAAACATAAAATTGCTCCGATGAGCTGCTTGCGCTGGTTCCCAGACTCCATGAACTCAAGCGCCCTACGAGGCTGGCATCCCGCTCTCACCCTTACACTGTAGAAACTGTTAAATGTAGCCGTCTCTTCTACTCCAATAGCTTCATATCTCGCACCTCTCGCCTGTGGAACTCCCTTCCCTATTCCTGTTTCCCTGAGAGCTATAATCTCCAACTATTCAAATGTAATGTCAATCGACATCTCCAGTTGCCTTGATCTATCCATTATCTTTCTCCTCATCCTTTCCTCTATCACTCCTATCTGATCTTGCTCAAAATTTTTCTGTAACCCCTTGCGTCCAAGTGGCTTCCCGCTTTGCTTGGGGTGAAAAAAAAATTACTCATTCTAATGTCGGAAATCATTTTCAGACCAAGCGCACTTAACGATTATGCTACGGGAAGTCATCTCAGCAAAACAAACCTCAATTATCCCATTTAATATATGAGCATTTCGTGTTGGAACTTTTCGATGCCGTTGTCTGCTGATTTGATATTCGTACGAAAAACATGTCCTTTTTGAAGCAATGAATACATTTGTTTTTAGTCCGACATTTATATTTTTTTAATTTTTGCTATCAATGTTATATTTAGTGATCACACGTATTTCTTCAACAGTAAAGTTAATACCAACCGGCTTAGAAAAAGAAAGTCGTATTGAAGAAAATGTACCTCCTGACAAAAATCGGAGGTGTACATTTGAAATTGGAAAACGACTTTCAAACTGTGTGTGTAGACACACACACACATACACACACACAGAGAAACACACACACACACACATATATATATATATATATATATATATATATATATATATATATATATATATAGAGAGAGAGAGAGAAGAGATAGATAGATAGAAATGGAGAGAGAGAAGAACAAATTGAAACTCTTACTAAAGTAAATTTACCTCCTGATTTTCAAGACAAGCGTCTATATATATATATATATATATATATATATATATATACATATATGCATATATATATATATATATATATATATATATATATATATATATATATATATATATATATATATATATATATATATATATATATATATATATATATATATATATATATATATATAGATTTTAGATAGAGATATATGGAAAAAGACTGTGATAGATAGATAGATAGATATGACCAAACTGTGTTAGATAGATAGATAGATTTGGTAGGCAGGCTTTGTTTCCTTGTAGCTAATTTTTAATTAGAAATCCTTTGCGTATCCTCAGGTCTGTTTCGCTAAGAAACGGCAAGTCACTTTTCTGTGCACGCACTTGCACCTGCGTGCACGTAGATGAACATGCATTAAGGAAGGCATGTTTTTTTTTAGTTTTTTTTAAGCCTTTATTCTTCGGAACTGAATTCATCACATCTTTTTTTTTTTTTTTTTTTTTTTTTGTTATCTGTGTGCCTCACCATGTTGCTGAATGCGGTATAGAGAAAATCACGTTCGGCTGTATTTGGAGATTTGCAGGAAACTTTTGAGTTGAGTTATTCTGGCCGATAGGAAGATGGAACTTTTTGTTGAGTCGACATCAGCTTAGAGGAAAAGCAAAAAAAAAAAAACAACAGGCGAATGGGAAATGGAGCTAGATTGAATTTCAGGTATTGGTATAGAACCGGTATATATATATATATATATAGAGAGAGAGAGAGAGAGAGAGAAGATGAACAGAATGACATAGATTGACATAGCAGAGTGAGGAAGAAGTCGATTAAAAGGAATATGGAGGTAAGTAGAAAGAAAGAAAGAAAGAAAGAAAGAATTGGAAAAGAAAAGCAAATGGAAAAATAAAAGGACGGAAGGAAAAGAAAAAAAGAAAGAAAGAAAAAAAGAATTGGAAAAGAAAAGCAAATGGAAAAATAAAAGGACGGAAGGCAACAAAAGAAAGAAAGAAAGAAAGAAAGAAAGAAAGAAAGAATTGGAAAAGAAAAGCAAATGGAAAAATAAAAGGACGGAAGGCAACAGAAAGAAAGAAAGAAAGAAAGAAAGAAAGAAAGAAAGAATTGGAAAAGAAAAGCAAATGGAAAAATAAAAGGACGGAAGGCAATAGAAAGAAAGAAAGAAAGAAACAAACAAAGAAGGAAAGAAAGAAAGAAAGAAAAAAAAATTGGAAAAGAAAAAAGAAATGGAAAAAAAAAAAGGACGGAAGGCAACAGGAAGAAAGAAAGAAAAGAAAAAAAAAAAAAGAAAGAAAGAAAAAAAAAGAATTGGAAAAAAAGAAAGCAAATGGAAAAATAAAAGGACGGAAGGCAACAGCAAAAGAAAAAGAAAGAAAAACAAAGAAAAAGAAAGAAAAAAAAAGAAAGAAAGAAAGAAAGAAAAAAAAAAAAAAAAAGAATTGGAAAAGAAAAGCAAATGGAAAAATAAAAGGACGGAAGGCAACAGAAAGAAAGAAAGAAAGAAAGAAAGAAAGAAAGAAAGAAAGAAAGAAAGAAAGAATTGGAAAAGAAAAGCAAATGGAAAAATAAAAGGACGGAAGGCAACAGAAAGAAAGAAAAAAAAGGAAAGAAAGAAAGAAAAAGAAGACGACAATATGAATGATATTCAGAAAGAAAAAAAGAAAGAAATTCACAAAGGAGACAGTAAAAATACAAAAAATGATGAGTGAAAGAAAGAAAGAAAATGAAAGAAAAATACAACGGAAAAAAAGAATGAAGAAAAAAGAAGATTAAAATAAATAATAAGAAAGTTATTAAAGAATGAAAATAAGAAAGGAATGAGAAAGAAAAAAAAGAAGAAAAGAGAAAAAAAAAAAAGAATGATAAGACAGTATTGATAGATTAAAAAAAAAATAATTAATATTCCCGGCAAATATTCTCATTTGAAAAGCTGATGACAGGTGAGAAACAGATTTGTTAAAACTACAAACCGAATGGGAAGTAAAGACAAAAAACAGAAGAATTGGATAAGTTTGGAAACATAAACCAAAGATGAAAAAGAGAAGAAAATCAACAGAATAGGATAAAAATAGATGAGGTCAAGGTTCATGTCTCGAGTCAGGAATTGATTAAGTTCTGCGTTTAAAAACGAAAATTCAAATAAAGTCGATGACAAACATCGAAGAAAATAAAAAGAGAAAAATATTTGAAAAAAAAAATCAGAAAAAGAAGCGTTCAAATTTCAAGAAAATTTCAAAGAAATTGGCGTTGATTTTTAGAGAGGAAGAACAAAAATCAAAAAGAAAATAAAGCTAAAAGGAGATTACACGTAAAAAAGATTTCTCTTCTCCTGGCCTGGTTGCCAGTCACGGCTAGAAAGACCAGTCTTCAGTACTATTTAATCTATAGCTGTAGAGAGAAGAGGTTGATTGCAACGTTGCTCAAAGTTAATGTAAGGAACTCGACCTGAATTCGAACTCAGCTGCTGACCATTTACACCAGCTGCACATCCAGGATTAAGAAGGAAACCCACAAAAAAAAGAAAAAGAAAAAGATGAATTTTTAAATGAAAGAAGAAAAAAGAAACAAAGAAACTTAAGAACGACAAGAAGAAGAGTAAAGAAGATGATGATTAAAAAGAAACATGAAGAAGAAGAAGAACGAAGATGAAGAACGAAGACGAAGAAGACGAAGAAGAAAGAAGAAGAAAGAAGCAGAAAGAAGCAGATAAGCGAAGGAGGACGAAGAAGAGGTACGAATAAGAAGAAAAAGAAAAAGATAACAAGTAAAAGAAGAAAAAATAAGTTCAAAAACGAAGAATGAAGAAGAACAAAGAAGAACGAAGAGACAATAGAAAGACGTAAAAGAAGCAGAGGAAGGAAGTATGGGAAGAAGAAGAAGAAGAAGGATGAAAACGAAGAACGAAGAGTGAGAATGACGAAGAAGAAATGAACGAAGAAAAACGTAGAACGAGCAAGAAGAACGAAGCAAAACAAAGAACGAAAAGCAGGAGAAAAGAAGAAGAAGAAGAAGAAGAAGAAGAAGAAAAGAATGCAAGCAAACGAAAAACGAGGAATCAGAAGAAGTAAGAAGAAAAGAAGAAAAAAATTTAGAGGAAGGAGCAGAAAAGCGAGGAAGAAGAAAAGAATTAAGAAATATGAAGAACGAAGGGAAACGAAGAATGAAGAAGCAGAAGAACGAAGCAGAACAAAGAAGAAGAAAGAAAACAAAGAAAAAGGAAAACGAAGAAGAGCGAAGCAAACCGACGAAGCAGAAGAAGAAGAAGAAGAAAAGAACGAAGAAAAACAAAGAACGAAGCAAAACGAAAAATAAGAACGAAAACAAAGAAAAAGGAAGAAGCAGGTGAAAGAAGAAGAAAAGAACGAAGAAAAGCAAAAAAAAAACGATGATGCAAAAGAAGCAGAAGAAGAAGAAGAAGAAGACGCAGAAAAATGAAGAACGAAGAAGAGCGAAGCAAAACGACGAAGGAGAAGAACGAAGAAGAAGAAGAAGCTGAAGAAGAAGAAGGAAGAAAAACGAAGAACAAAGAGGACCGAAGGAAAACGACGACGAAGAAGAAGAAGAAAGTAAAGAACGAAGAAAAAAGAAGCACGAAGCAGAACAAAGAAGAAGAACGAAAACGATGAAAAAGGAAAAGTCAGAAGAACGAAGAAGAAGAAGAAGAAGCTGAAGAAGAAGAAGGAAGAAGAAAAACGAAGAACAAAGAAGAGCGAAGCAAAACGACGACGACGACGACGACGAAGAAGAAGAAGAAGAAGAAAAGTAAAGAACGAAGAAAAACGAAGTACAAAGCAGAACAAAGAAGAACGAAAACGAAGAAAAAGGAAAAGGCAGAAGAACGAAGAAGAAGAAGAAAAGAACGCAAGCAAACGAAAAGGAGGAATCAGAAAAACTAAGAAAAGAAAAAAATCGAGAGACGAAGTAGAAAAACGAAAAAGAAAAGAACGAAGAAAGTCGAAGGACGAAAAAGAAGAACGAAGCAGGACAGAGAACGAAGAAGAAGAAGTACGAAGAAGCTAAAAAAGGAATCAGAAAAAAAGAAGAACGAAAAGGAAGAAGCATAAGAACAAGGAAGAAGAAGAGAACAAAAAAAAACGAGGAAGAACGAAGAAGCAGAAGGAGAAGAACAAGCAGTACAACGAAGAAGAAAAAGAAAAGAACGAAGCAAAACGAAGAACGAAGACGCAAAAGAACGAAAACGATGAAAAAGGAAGAAGCAGAAGAACAAAAAAGAAGAAAATAACAAAGAAAAACAAAGAACGAAGTAAAACGAAGAACAAAGAGGTAGAAGAACAAAGAACGACGAAGCAGGAGAACGAAGAAGAAGAAGAGAATGAAAAAAAAAACGAAAAATAAAGCGAAGCAAAACGACGACGAAAAAGAAGAAGAAGGAGGAGGAGGAGGAGAAAGGAGGGGATGTGCAGGGAGGAAGAACGAAGAACAGAGAAGAGCGAAGCAAAACGACGACGAAAAAAGAAGAAGGAGGAGGAGGAGGAGGAGGAGAAGAGGGGATGTGCAGGGGAGGAAGAACGAAGAACAGAGAAGAGCGAAGCAAAACGACGACGAAAAAGAAGAAGAAGGAGGAGGAGGAGGAGAAGGAGGGGGATGTGCAGGGGAGGAAGAACGAAGAACAGAGAAGAGCGAAGCAAAACGACGACGAAAAAGAAGGAGGAGGAGGAGGAGGGAGGAGAAGGAGGGGGATGTGCAGGGGAGGAAGAACGAAGAACAGAGAAGAGCGAAAAGCAAAAAACGACGACGAAAAAAAGAAGAAGAAGAAGGAGGTGGAGGAGGAGGGGGATGGGGATGGGAGGAGGAAAACGAAGAACAGAGAAGAGCGAAGCAAAACGACGACGAAAAAGAAGAAGAAGGAGGGGGAGGAGGAGAAGGAGGGGGATGTGCAGGGGAGGAAGAACGAAGAACAGAGAAGAGCGAAGCAAAACGACGACGAAAAAGAAGAAGAAGGAGGAGGAGGAGGAGGAGAAGGAGGGGGATGTGCAGGGGAGGAAGAACGAAGAACAGAGAAGAGCGAAGCAAAACGACGACGAAAAAGAAGAAGAAGGAGGAGGAGGAGGAGAAGGAGGGGATGTGCAGGGAGGAAGAACGAAGAACAGAGAAGAGCGAAGCAAAACGACGACGAAAAAAGAAGAAGAAAAGGAGGAGGAGGAGGAGAAGGAGGGGATGTGCAGGGGAGGAAGAACGAAGAACAGAGAAGAGCGAAACAAAACGACGACGAAAAAAGAAGAAGAAAGAGGGGGGAGGAGGAGAAGGAGGGGGGGATGTGCAGGGGAGGAAGAACGAAAGAACAGAGAAGAGCGAAGCAAAACGACGACGAAAAAAAGAAGAAGAAGGAGGAGGAGGAGAAGGAGGGGATGTGCAGGGAAGGAAGAACGAAGAACAGAAAGAGCGAAGCAAAACGACGACGAAAAAAAAGAAGAAGGAGGAGGAGGAGGAGGAGAAGGAGGGGGATGTGCAGGGGAGGAAGAACGAAAAAGAGAGAAGAAGCAAAAAAGACGACGAAAAAAGAAGAAGAAGGAGGAGGAGGAGGAGAAGGAGGGGGATGTGCAGGGAGGAAGAACGAAAGAACAGAGAAGAGCGAAACAAAACGACGACGAAAAAGAAGAAGAAGGAGGAGGAGGAGGAGAAGGAGGGGGATGTGCAGGGAGGAAGAACGAAGAACAGAGAAGAGCGAAGCAAAACGACGACGAAAAAAGAAAGAAGGAGGAGGAGGAGGAGGAGAAGGAGGGGATGTGCAGGGGAGGAAGAACGAAGAACAGAGAAGAGCGAAGCAAAACGACGACGAAAAAAAGAAGAAGGAGGGGGAGGATAAGGAGGGGGATGTGCAGGGGAGGAAGAACGAAGAACAGAGAAGAGCGAAGCAAAACGACGACGAAAAAAAGAAGAAGGAGGAGGAGGAGGAGGAGAAGGAGGGGATGTGCAGGGAAGGAAGAACGAAGAACAGAGAAGAGCGAAAGCAAAACGACGACGAAAAAAGAAGAAGAAGGAGGAGGAGGAGGAGAAGGAGGGGATGTGCAGGGGAGGAAGAACGAAGAACAGAGAAGAGCGAAGCAAAAAACGACGACGAAAAAAATAAGGAGGAGGAGGAGGAGGAGAAGGAGGGGATGTGCAGGGAGGAAGAACGAAGAACAGAGAATAGCGAAGCAAAACGACGACGAAAAAGAAGAAGAAGGAGGAGGAGGAGGAGGAGAAGGAGGGGGATGTGCAGGGGAGGAAGAACGAAGAACAGAGAAGAGCGAAGCAAAACGACGACGAAAAAGAAGAAGAAGGAGGAGGAGGAGGAGAAGGAGGGGGATGTGCAGGCGAGGAAGAACGAAGAACAGAGAAGAGCGAAGCAAAACGACGACGAAAAAGAAGAAGGAGGAGGAGGAGGAGGAGAAGGAGGGGGATGTGCAGGGGAGGAAGAACGAAGAACAGAGAAGAGCGAAGCAAAACGACGACGAAAAAGAAGAAGAAGGAGGAGGAGGAGGAGGAGAAGGAGGGGGATGTGCAGGGGAGGAAGAACGAAGAACAGAGAAGAGCGAAGCAAAACGACGACGACGACAAAGAAGAAGTAACGAACGAAGAAAGCGAACGGCGATGAAGGAGAAGAAGAAAAGAACGCAGACAAACGAAAAACGACAAAGCAGAAGAACGAAGAATGAAAACGAAAAAAAAAAGTTGTTGCAGAAAGAAGAAGAACGAAAAATAGGATAATTAAAAAAAAAAAGAAATGAAATATCTCCTGACATCAAGATTCAGTTGTGTGACGAGCAACAAAACAGTTTCGTGCCTGTCAAATAACCGCCAAAATGCACTTTGTCATTCCGAGAGAAACAGGCGAGCCTAGAAAAGAAAAGAAAATAGTTCCAGAGGCGGAAGGATATGTATACCACATGGACGGCCATTATTACTCCTTATTTTAAATGCATGCAAAGAAAATGACTGCTCGTCTTCGCCCTTCAGGTTTCCTTGTTGCCTCCGTGTTGAGTTGATTTTCTCACCGTTTCGTCTAGTATCGTTCGTGTCCAATATGTAGCTTTTCTTTCAATCTTTCACGCCATACATTCTCTATCGTTGGGGGTTGAAAGACTTGATGATAGCTTATATTGCTGAAATCTTTGGTGTTATTTTCTATCGTGACAACTCAATCCATCACGAAATTTTGAAATATGCTACACGATCACCATTGGATGTCAGAGATTTGCCTCTGTTGTTTTCAACCGGTTAACTATATTTATTTACCGGGCGAAAAATGAACTCTCTCTTCCCCCCCTCTCTCTCTCTCTCTCTCTCTCTCTCTCTCTCAAGTTCACACATAGACAATCTCTATCACAAAATCTGTTAGTCTATTCAAAGATAATAATCCATCTGTGTGTTCCGATCTATCTATCTATCTATCTATCTATCTATCTCAGTCTTTATCCATCTCAATTTCGTATGAATAAAGGAAATTCATAAAAATCATTCCTTTTTCTTCATTTCTCTGTCTCACTCTCTCTCTCTCTCCCTCTCTCTCTCTCTCTCTCTCTCTGTCTCTCTCTCCATATCTATCTATTTGTATATATATATATATATATGTTTGTTTGTCAATCTGCTCATGGGTATCTATCGATCAATCTAATTATGTCTCACTATCTGTCTCTCTCTCTCTATATATATATATTACATATATATATATATATATATGTGTGTGTGTGTGTGTGTGTGTGTGTGTGTGTGTGTGTGTGTGGCTGTCTATCTGCTCATATTTATCCCAGTCTGTTAATATCTGTCTATCTATCTATCTATCTATCTATCTATCTATCTATCAGTTTGACTGTCTGTTTATCTATCTCAATTTCCTATAAATAAAGGAAAATCGATAAAAATCATTTCTTTTTTCCCTTATTTCTCTATCTTCCTCAGTTTTTCACATCTATCTATCTACTTATCTCTCTCTCTCTCTCTCTCTCTATATATATATATATATATATGTATATATATATATATATATATATATATTCTGTCTCTCAATTTACAAACATCCATCTATCTATCGTATGAACAAAGGAGAAATAAAAATGTCTTTCTCTCTCTCTCTCTCTCTCTCTCTCTCTCTCTCGCTCTATCTATCTATCTATCTATCGTATGAACAAAGGAGAAATAAAAATGTCTTTCTCTCTCTCTTCTCTCTCTCTCTCTCTCTCGCTCTATCTATCTATCTATCTATCTATCTCTGTCTTTATCTATGTTTAAATGTAGGAAAAGCTACTGAAAGTTATAACCCCTTCGCCCTCTCTGGCGCACACTCACCCTTTTATCTATTTCTTCAACTACCAGAATAACAAAGAACTTTACCAAATTCCAATAACTATTTGAAGAATTCCAACAGGCAAAACAACTAAAATGAACTGCACATATATCGAGATTGGAAAATAAAGATATAGACAAAATGCTCATTTTTCACAAAATCAAAGCAAAAAAGATTTTGGAAGGAAACTTTACCCCTACACTTTGTATCTATCATCAATTTTTGTCCTTTGACAATAACCCCAGGCCCTGTTCTGTCATCCACTTGCTTAAGCCCGCTAGATATGCGTGACTTTCTCTTGTCTCTCTGTCCGTCTATTCGCCCTGTGTGTATCCGATTCTCCAAGCCCTCCTTTCTCATTACGTGTCCCAGAAATTTCAGTTGCCTCTTCCTGATGTTAATTATAAGCTTCCTCCTTGTTTGCATCCTCTCCAAAACTTCATCGTTGCTAACACGCTCGGTCCATGGTATCCTTAGCATCCTTCTGTAGAACCATACGTCTGTTGCCTCGAGTCTCTTCTTCATCTTTGAGGAGACCGTCCAACATTCGCTGCCATGAAGGAGGACAGATATCGCGTAGAAGCTTAGTACTCTTTTATTTTGTTGCCAACGAAATCCTTCTGTCTCGTAATACTCTGACTAGCTTTTGGAATTCGTCTTTGGCCATCCCAATACGTCTTCGGATCTCAGTGTCGCTCTTGCCGTCTCCTCTGTCAAAACACTTCCCAGATATTTAAATTTCCGCCCCTGCTTGATTTTAGTGTCCCCGACCTGTATCTCGTAGTAGTTCAGGACTCTTTTCTTTGTTACCAACGAAATCCTTCTGGCTCGTAATACTATGCCTAGCTTTTGGAATGCGTCTTTGGGCATCCCAATACGTCTTCGTATCTCAGTGTCTCTCTTGCCGTCCTCTGTCAAAACACTTCCCAGATATTTAAATTTCCGCCCCTGCTTGATTTTAGTGTCCCCGACCTGTATCTCGTAGTAGTTCAGGACTCTTTTCTTTGTTACCAACGAAATCCTTCTGGCTCGTAATTCTCTGAGTAGCTTTTAATATTCGTCTTTGGCCATCCCAATACGTCTTCGGATCTCAGTGTCGCTCTTGCCGTCCTCTGTCAAAACACTTCCCAGATATTTAAATTTCCGCCCCTGCTTGATTTTAGTGTCCCCGACCTGTATCTCGTAGTAGTTCAGGACTATTTTCTTTGTTACCAACGAAATCCTTCTGTCTCGTAATACTCTGCCTAGCTTTTGGAATTCGTCTTTGGCCATCCCAATACGTCACACTTACTGTCCTCTCTCAGAACACTTCCCAGATATTTACATTTCTATACCTGCTTGATTCTAGTGTCCCCGACTTATAAATCGCATGACCATGCATTCTACCTAACATAACTCAAAGAAGGGCCTGTAAGGTTATTGGTCTTGAGCTGGCATCTCGATTTCAGCCACTTACCCATCGACCTGACCTGACTTCTACAAATATTTTCATGGCATATTCTATTGAGTTTTTTTCCTTACTGATTCGCCATCATGAATTTGAGCGTGTTACTAGATTGGGAACTAGGTCTTACTGTATTAGTGTTGAAATACCTAGATACAGCTGTTTCTTCTATTCTAAAAATTTCGTCTCTCGTACTTCTCGACTGTGGAAATCACTTCTGATTCATTCCTTCACTGACACCTAAAATCTTTAAATATTTAAACACGACGTCAATCACTATCTGTTGTCTTCCCCGACCCAATTTAATGTCCTTTTCCTCACTTCTCCCGTGAATCTCTAGGGTGAAATGATTAAACAAATAACTTTCAACCAACAATAACGCTAACTACTAACATTATTTACATTATTCGGACTGTTATTCTCATCTTCATATTTTTAACGTTTCGGCCGTTATACGCCCCGGCCTTCTTCAGGTGATTGTAATTTTGAACTATATCTCTGAGATAATGTATTATGTTTACTTACATTATTTATATCATTCGTATTGTTATCCTCATCTTGATTGTCATATTCACGACGTTTCGGCCGTTATACGATCCGGTCTTCTTCAGGTGATTGTAGTTTTGAGCTACATCTCCGACTGCGACGTTCTATCCTGATCTACCACGGCGCCAGTTGTGACGTCCCTAAACAGCACCAGTTGTGACGTCCCTAAACAGCACCAGTTGTGACGTCTTCGCCGCGGCGTCAGCTGTTCGCTCCTCGCCGCTCCGTCCGGGTGTCGCTGCTCCAAACGTGACGTTCTAACCCTTTGGTGATTCGGGTAGGAATCTGGTTAGATTGATACCAGCCTCGCCGTTCCCAACCTGCTTCCAACGCCTGGTTACCAGGGTAACTGCACTGATCTCCAGTCTGCCTACCCACGTTGTGAATTGATCTTAGACAGACGAGATCAACAGGGGCTGGGGCCGTAATGCAAGCTGAGTTCAACGGGGGTGATAACACACAAATATGTATAAAAGAAAATAAAATGAAAACACACAAAGTTCAAAGTATCAAAGAAAAAGGTAACAAACTTTTTATGTCTATTTGTTCGGTACATAGGACTGCATCTACCTCCCGACCCGTTCTGTGGATTGTGGCACGTCGCTTTCGCTAGGCAAGTTTTAACGCTTCAAGTTGTCTGCTCTCTAAGAAATTTGTGTTTCGGTGTGTCTTTGGACGAAAGTCGAAAAACTTATTTCTGTGGTCTGGTCCTAAGTCGCTCTTCAAACTACTTGTTCTTGGTTGAAGAAGAGTCCAAAAGTGTGCGTGAATCTTGGTCAGCTATCTTGATGTGGTTTCAACACTGGGCACTCATCTCTGCCTGCCGTCCGGGGCTCAACTGATTTCTGTCTGGTGGGGCTTCGTTTTTATTGACGCCGTCAAAACTGGGGTGGGTCGGGGGTTCTTCGATAATTCTAAATACGTATCTACCCTTCTTATTTCTGGTTAGGGATTTTCCACTCTTTTCCATTTTTGGTAACTCTTTTCTCACTCCCACTCTCTTACTGTGCTTCTGAGGGGCGTGCACTAACTTCCCAACTTCTTCGTATCGGCTTCTCACACTTACACTCTGATAGAGGCGTCGACTGATTTTCTTCGTGCGTCACGTGACCGCTCTCGGCCAATGAGGTCCTGGTCGGGTATCTTTCCTCCTCCTTCGTGCGTCATGTGATCCACTTGGCCAATGACGTCTTAGTCGGGTATCTTTCCTCCTCCCTCGTGCGTCATGGGATCCACTTGGCCAATGACGTCTTAGTCGGGCGTGAACAACCCGTGGCTTTGTTTTGAGAAAGAAATACCTTGCTTAACTAAAAAAAAAAATTAATTAAATCGCCCTTATCATGAGCGGCCGAGGTGACACTCTTGGTTTTAACACGTGGCGTTTGTCAAGCAGTTTATCGCTAATTGGACATGATCTAAGAAAGGAATTTTCCTAGCCTACCTGGCGTCTCTAAAGCAAAAATAAAGACATTTCATTTTCCTTTCGGCCCATGTGTTGACAACAAAAAATCTTTATTATCACAGGGCAAGCGTTTATTCTGTCAAAAGAAAAAAAAAACTTAGCCAGCGAAAAAACTACTTGTGGGAATTTTTTTTCAATTCTTTACACCCAGGGAAGACCGTCTGTGTTTCGTCAATGTTCAACAATGGATTTCTTCTTTTTGGTGACATCCAATGATAACAAAATTCCATTTTTCGTGGACAAGCGGAAATTGGTCAACGCTTGTTCGTAGGTGACCTAGATATTTTCGACATCTGATATCTATCAACAATAACCCTTTTCTTCTTTATTCTCGTCTCTTAAGCCGTGTGTGTGTGTGTTCTCCTATGACCCGTCTCGTAATACTTTTTCTTTCTTCTTCGTTTTCTCTTTCTTTCTCCCAAATCGCTTGAATGCAAAGAAAGAATTATTCTTAAAAACTAAAATATTTTTTCGGCCTTAAATAATCCTCAAATGGTTGATAAACCGTAAAAAAGCAAATCATATATCTATAAATATTTCTTTCAAATCGTCAGGATGCATGGTGCCACATATTGCAATTTTGTTGTTATTCAATGCTTTTCTCTAGCACTACTTATTACTGGTTTTCCAGTGATGCTGTCTATTATTTCAACCTCATCTCACAGGGGGGCAGTGATCACACTTTTCTCTTCATATGTGGTCAGCTACGCCTGATTTTTTTATTTCCCTTTCTGTTACAGCTTTACGGTGTTCTTGCAGTCTTACCTTAAGGCCGCCCACTTAAGTTAAGACTGCAACGACATCGTCAAGCGGAAATACAACGTCAACCCAGAGACAGTTTCTTCATAATATTCATTTTTTATACTAGAGGGACAGACATGGTAGCATTGATTCTAGGGTGGCACAGCGAGGAAGAACTTCAGGAGAATGTATGTTCATTCGTTTGCTGAGCAGATCGCCACGTGCGGCTTTAGCCTGTCCATCGAATCCGGGTGTGGAAAACGTATCTACGCTTCCAAATGCCAACGGCCCTCTGCCTACTTCGCGCCGTTTTATCAATCCGTCCCTGCCAGAATAGAACGCCCACTGGGTATTCTGAACAATCGCCTGCCATCCTGGCCCAGACTCTGCATTCAGTAATAAATGGTTGATTTTACAGCCACCGTTTCTATAGAGAGAACTATCGATCTGTCTATGTTTCTCTGTCGTAGGATCGAGGAAAATTCTGTTTAAATCCTGTCTCATTTTTAGTATCCGTTGTTCATTATCTATCTATCTATCTATCTATCTATCTATTTTTTAACTGAAAATATCACTTTTATATAAATGGAGGGAAATCAATTGAAAATTATATTTCAGTCGGTCTCACCTTCTCTAGGAGACAGACCAACATACAAATTGGGATAAAAGGAGCAATGAACATATTTCAATTCTGGTTTCTTCATATCACAAAGTTCCAGTTATAATCGATCTACGACCATTTTTTTTTAATCAGACATTTTTCTCTTAATATTGTAATCGTTATTTTTAGTGGGCATCCCTGTCCATTTCTGAGTTGGCATCCCTGTCCACTGAAATTTGGTTTGCTTTGGTTTGTTGTGTTTTACGGAATATCAATTCATCAAATAAACAGTTTCTGTTTTTACGAGGTGTAGACATTTTTATTTTCATTTTTAAAAAATATTTAAATAAGTTTCTTATCTCGCTTGACGACAGCAATAAAAAAAAGGTTTTGATTGACGATTAGAAAAGAGAAAATTCGTAATTTTGGCATCTACGTCTCATTAAAACAGAAATAGTTAATTTGATGAATTGCGAATAAGATTAAACCAAAATTATTTACAATTTTTGAGAGGGGGGTCTTATTTTTATTTTTATTTTTTTATTTTTTTTTGTTACGCAGCCGTTAAAGTCGAAAACCGCTTGGAGAGTTGTTGACAGACAAACAGTAAGTGACGGAATATCACAGTTGGCTTTATATGACAAAATATTCACTATTGCATGAATTGTTTACTTAAGACAACCTTTGTCAATTTCTTAGACGTCTTCCGATCACTTTCAGAATCGATCTCACGTAGTGTTAATGAAATTCCCGGAGAAGATCGCCTCCGACACGATACTAAACACTTTCCTCATGGCTTTTCGACACATTGACCTATCTATTCTATCTATCTATCTATCTCTCTCTCTCTCTATATATATATATATATATATATATATATAATATATAATATATATATATATATTAATTAAAGGGGTCCAGAGCAAACTTACCTAATTACACCTACGCGGATCGTCAGGGTACGTTGACCAGCGTACCCTGGCGATCCGCGTATGTAAAACCTAGGTAGGTTTGCCTGGCTCTTTAGCTTCATAGTTAGATTTGCTCTACTTAGCGTATTGAGCACTTTGCTTTGTTATTTTTATTTTACTCGTGTCGGAGGTTTCTTTTTCTTTGGACTCTGAGCTTGGATTCTGGTCGATTGTTTTCGCCTGAATTACATGTTCTTAGTTCTTTCTTTGGGTATTGGTTTGTTCATTTACAAGCCAATACACCTCCGGACGAGTATACTTACTTATATTTACTATATATTTATCATATTATATATATATATATATATATATATATATAGATATAGATAGATAGATAGATTTGTGTATTTAGGAAGCAATCCTTCTTTCATCCACATTTCGTTGAATACGACAGACAAGGGGCTTTTATTTAGTATTTTTTTTACAATTTCTTATGCGATCTAATCATTTTTTTCTTTTCGGATGATAAAATATATAAAAACTGTCCGAATGTTCTTTTTATCCGGGCGTTTTCGGCTATACATTTAGCCATTTTCAAGGATTAAATATTTTAACTGTTAAATAAGAAATAGTTTGTTGTATGTATGTTTTATAAAATGCTTTCATTTTTCAAAACACGGTCAAGATATTGTGTCCATGTTCAAAGTTAATATTATTAAGTGTTATTGTTTTTGTTTTTATTAATAAGGCTTCCATTATTTTTAGTCTTTTTTTGTATGTAGATGATGCTATTATATTAGTGTTGTCAACAAGTATGTTACGAATAGTGACCGGTAGGTCTCCATGAATATTTAAATGAGATATAATTGAGCTATGCCCAGAAAGGTGTGGAGTGAGTCTGCGTGTCAAACATGTTTTAGTGTGGCCTATATAATTATTTACGAATTTTGATTGACCAGGAATACAATTCCTTAATTGGCATTTAAATTAGTAAATAATATTTGCCCTATTTAATTTTGTTCTAGGAGATGAATTATTGTTTTTAACCATAAGATTAGAGGTTTTAAATTTTTTGTAATAAATAATTAATCTAATTTTTTTTCTATTGTCAACTGGTGTTATGCATTATTTTTATAATGTTCTTAATTCTGCTCTCATTCTGTTTATAATTTTCGTCCATCTGATTTTTATAAAAAATATTAATGTTATTGTTTTTTTTTCTATTCCCGTCCTTGTTATTAGCTACCTTAGCTAGAAAACGCTTAATGTGGAAATCCAACAATTGATTAGGAAATCCGTTATTAATTAGCGCCTGTTTTACATTGTTTAATTCGTTAAGGAAAAGCGTGCGAGAGGATGAGTTCGCATGTGCTCTCTTAAGGGAATTTTTAATAATACCTATCTTATATATATATATATATATATAATCATTTCACCCCAAGGAAGGTAGTAAAGACACTAAGATGCATGGGGTAATTGAGAGTTAGATAATATGAAATAAATATATTATTAAGGAGAGAGGACAACGACAAAAAAAAAAACAAGACAGAAGATAGCAATTGGAATGATGGAGTAAAAGATGGTGGCTCAGATTGAAGAATCAGAGATCCGAGTTCGAATTCCAGTCGAATCCATTACATTCACTTACGTGCTAATACCCTTGGGAAAGGTATGAATCCTCTTCTTCCCTCTCCAGCTGTGGGTAAATAGCAGAACAGACCAGGTTCTATAGCCTTGGATGGCAACTGGTCTACTGCAGAATGAAATAGCAACCTACTGTAGGGAAAAAAAACGGCCTCGTCAGTCATGTATCAAAAGATACATGATCACCTACGCGTGTATCACGCATGGCACATATCTGGCTGATTGCATTTACATTTTTGAAGATTAAAGCTCTCTGGAATGCAAGAAGCCAGAAGATAGTTCCACAAGCAAGAAGTGCGAGAGAAGAAACTGTTAGCATAGAACTTACGGTTACATCTAGCCATTTCAGCTGTAAAATGATAAGGCCACGCTGCAAATCTATCACTGTGCTTAAATTCATAAAGTCTAGGTACCATAGAGGAAAGTAATATTTATTTTGTGTAATATAAATATGTGCCACAAGGCCATCAGGGGCGATGGAGGAAGGTTGTTCTTCAATCTGTCTTATCTTAAGCTTAGCTAGCCATTATTACTGACCCAAACATACCACAGTATTCCTTACGCCAAAACGACACGTTCTTACAACAGACACCATAATAATTCGAAGTTTGTATGTAGCCCTAACTAATTCTTATATGCACAATTTGTATGTGGGAAGCCGTAGGCGTCCGTCGGTCAGGGTTGACCATGGGTAGCATCCTAGTTGTCTGCTTGGCTGGAGCATCGACGTCTGTGATTGTAGAGGCCGGTTCAGGAGAGAGAATCTCTGTTGCAGAGGTTGCACGTGCGTTATGTCTTTGGTCTGTTCGAGCTGTCATTTTGCCTTCCTGTGGCGACTTGTGTCAGCTTCTCCTCTCCTGAGAGATATTTGGTCAGGGTTCCTCTCCATTCGGATCATATGACTGCCAGGCTCTCCCAGGACTTCACGACATCACGATACTGAAGCTGTGGCCGCCCGACGTGTCTCCTTCCAGAGGTCAGCTCTCCATACAGTAGGATTTGGGGGATTCGACCGTCTGGCATGCGGTGGACGTGGCCTAACCAACGGCGTCTGCACTGTCTGAGCAATGTGAACATGGTGGGCAGGCCTGCTTGAGACAGGACCTCGGTGCTGGGCACCTTGTTTTCCCACGCTATTCCCACGATGCGGTGGATGTTTCTCAGGTGAAAGGCGTGCTCTCCTTTAGCGACCATAGAGATAATTCCCTGCCCGTCATTAGCATGGTTGATGCTAGACTCCAGGATTAGTGTCTCACTGCGCCTTTTTGGACTTACGCTTCCAAATGACTTGGAGTAGAACAACTACATTGAATCAATAGCTGCATCTTCTGCGAGGAAAGTTGTCCCACTGTGCTGTGCCAGAAGATTTTTCTTGTCAGAGTCCGTCTTACATATCTAGAAATCTACCATTTATCCGTGCACTGAGTTCTGTTGCTATATCTGGTTTAGTGCCCCAGCTGTTCATCACGAAGTTCTCGACAAAATCCAAAAAAAAGAACCTGCAATGTAATCGGATACTTGGCATCTCGACTTCAGTAACTTTCTCACCTGATGTGACATGGCTCACTTCTGTCTATTCTACAAATATTTTCATGGTAACTGTTCTGTCAAGCTTTTTTCCATGGAGCCCCAAGTACATGAATTAAAGTTTGCTACTTGATTGGCAACTAGGTCCAACCCATTTACAGTTAAAATAGGTAAATTCAACAACCACTTGTACTCCAACAGTTTCCTTTCTCACACTTCTCACCTGTGGAACTCCCTTTTGTTTACTTGCTTCCCTGATAACTACAGTCTTCAAAAATTTAAATGCAACGTCTATCGTCTATCTTCTTGGATTCCATTCATCTTTTGTCCTTTCTTCAATCCGTCCTATACTCAGTCTTTTCTTTCACTTTTATTTCCTGTAACCTCCTGTATACTAGTCGCATTTCTACCTTGCTTGGGGTGAAATGATAAAAAAAAAGAAAAAAAGGAAGGAAGAATAAAAGAAAGAAAGAAAGAAAAAGAAAAAAATTGATGTCATTAGTTAAAATCAAATTCCTAAAATGATACAATAATTTTTTTTAAATTTTAAATGCAACGTCTATCGCCATCATCTATCTTCTTGAATTTTATTCATCTGTTCTCCTTTCCTCAATCCTCCCTATACTCAGTCTTTTCTTTCACTTTTATTTCCTGTAACCTCTTGTATACTAGTCGCATTTCTACCTTGCTTGAGGTGAAATTATATAAAAAATAATTACTTGTGAATCAAGACTTGATCGCTTACTTGACGTAGACTGATATTTCAGTTAGTATAAGTGTGATGATAAAAGGCTCTAGGTTCGATCCAAATACACTTCCCTCCACTAAAAAAAAGAAAAAAAACAATTATATTGGAAATGAAAAATGAAACTTGCATTCTTCATTTTCCTTTAACTCCTTGTGTCTTGCCATCACCTCCCTCCCTCAAATTGGAGTTTTGCAGTCTTTACCCTCACTGCCTGTTTGACTTACAGATATGCATTGAATACTGCTGCCATATCTGGTTTGTTGCTCATGTTACTCATCTCGAGATTCTTGACAAAATCCCAAGAAGGATCTGCAATGTAATAGATCCTGACCTGGCATCGCGACTTCAGCCACTTTCTCACAGACGAGACGTGGCTCCCTTCTGTTTTTTCTACAAATATTTTCATGGCAACTGTTCTGTCGGGCTTTTTGCCTTGGTGCCCCGACTACACGAATTTAATCGTGCTACTAGACCAGAATCTAAGTCCCGCCATTTTCCCGATGAAATAGCTAAATGTAACCACAACTTCTACTCCAACAGCTTCTTTTCTTGCATCTTCCCGACGGTGGAACTCCCTTCCGTTTATTTTTTCCTTGATAACTACAATCTTCAAATTTAAATGCAACGTCTATCGCTATTTTCTGAAGTCTTGAACTCCGTTCATCTTTCATCCTTTCCTCATTCCCTTTCAACACAGTTTTTTCTCACACATTCACTCTATGTAACCCCCACCCCACTTCAAACCAGTGGCACTCCAGCCTTGCTTGGAGTGATGTGATTAAGGAAAAAAAAGAATATTTTCTACAGAGGAAAGATCCTCCGAACAATTGTCATCAAGGTATTTATAGAAAAGGCAGAGGGAAGCTTTGTTACGGTGGTGGGAAAAGACCTGATGCCGCGATGCCAGGTCAGGCCTAATAACATTGCAGATTCTTTTCTGGATTTTATCAAAAATATCAATAGAGGCCAAGATTTTTTTTAACAGTGTGTATTACGTCTACGTGGCTGCGTACCGGAGAAAATGTGCCCTTCGGCAGTATTCGAAGCTGTGTCTAGTTTGAGGGAGAAACTGCCTGCCTGCTTTAAATCGCTTAGCCATAGAGAGCATCACAGTCTATCAAGTTCTCAGTTGCTCTTTTAAGCAGTTCTAAGCATTTCCCCTTTATATATATATATATATATATATATATATATATATATATATATATATATATATATATATATATAGACAGAGAGAGAGAGAGAGAGAGAGAGAGTACCATGGAGTAATGGATAGCGGCTTGGATTGTGGAATCGGAGAGTCGAGTTCGAATTCAGTCGAATCCATTACATTCGCTTAGGTGCTAATACCCTTGGGAAAGGTGTGAATTCTCTTCTTCTCCTTTCAGCTATGGGTGAATAGCAGGACAGACTGGATTCTATAGCCTTGGATGGCAACTGGTCTAGGAGAAGGACAAATCTGAATTCAAAACCTGCGGAGGGTCGTTTGAGGACCTTGTGGCACGTAGTGCACCAGGTCTCTGTATTCGGCCCTTCAAAAAGTGTGGATGGTCCTGCACAAAACCTTCACCACTATAATCAAATCTCATGTGCTGTTGTCGGGCTGTCAGTTTCCTAGGAACTGATCTGCTTGACCCTCATACGTCGAATTCGACAGAAGAGTCCAATATATATATATATATATATATTATATATAACATCATGATAAATTTCATATGAGGTTGTAAATTGTTTAATAGACATTTTCTTAACAAAAAATTTGTTTGTCATACCATGAGGGCAAATTAGACAGACAATGGCGTAGAGGGAGAAAAAAATTAATATCCCATCCAAGTACTACCCCGGTATTGGAAGCCCAAAGATCGCTTCAGTGTTGTCATTTCTCACCCGAAGAGGAAATGTCAATGTTTCCAGACAAATAGACGGCACGGTAATCGAAAATTTGACATGCGTATACTTTGAAGTCGAACGAAACACACGCACGCACACACACACACACACGCACGCAAAATGCATTCATATATACAAGGTGCGACGGGTAAATTGTTTCGCCATTTTATTTTTTTTAATTGCGCGCATGCGCATTGTTTGTATTTGATTTTGTCGATAGCACAGTATAGTAGGGTCAGCTGGGCACCGTCTTTGAGAAAAAGTGCACCATGACACAATCCACTCGACTAGAAATTTGAAAACGGCATGCTGTACTGCTTGGCATTCGCACCGGAAGCTCCAGTACGGACATTTCAGAGTATTTGGCTGTCTGGGAACAGTTCAGAGGATTCGGAAAGAGTTAGATGAATATCATTGTAATTACGAAAGTACGGCAGCCCGGAGAACTCATTTTGATCGTTCTGATAAGAAAAAAGGTCCCGAATTTGTTGGTGAGAGCCTCAGACTCAACATGGAGGCCAACATCAAGGTAGTGCTGACCTGGCTTATCTGGAAAAGGATTAAATTTATGGAAACGCCAATGATCGGAGGAACGAGCAAGGATCTAATTGTAAACCATAGATAGATAGATAGATAGATAGATAGATAGACAGAGATTAATAGAGACGGAAAAAGAAAGAAATAATGGAATAGATAGAGAAAGAGAGAGAGAAAGAGAGAAACTAACAGAGATATATTTAGATATATATGTGCAGAAAGAAAGAAATAATTAACGAGAAAGAGAGTGTGTGTGTGTGTGCGTGAGAGAGAGAGAGAGAGACAGAGAAAGCGGGAGAGATTAATATAGGCCTTTATAGATAGATATGAAAAAACTGAGAAATATATATATATATATATATATATATATATATATATATATAGCTCGCTAGCTAGAAAGACAGATATGAACAGACCGAAAAACAAAGATATAGATTGATATACAGTGTAACCCGCATATAAGAGACCCGGATATAAGAGCAACCCGGATATAAGAGAGATTTTCTCTGGTCCCAAATTAGAGTCCATACTTACCTAAACAAAATAGACAAAACCCGGATATAAGAGAAACCCGGATATAAAAGACTTCTCCGGTCCCGACAACTCTCTTATATCCGGGTTACACTGTGTATCTTTATCTATAAAAGGCAGAAATGTGTGTGTGTGTGTGTGTGTGTGTGTGTGTGTGTGTGTGTGTGTGTGTGTGTGTAACGAATGCACGGCCGCAATTTTCGACGGCTTTGCACCAAAATTTACATGCACATGCTCCAAGTTAGCGGGAAGGCCAAGACTGACATTGCATTTCCCAACTCCCATCGATAGTGGAAATAATCGATTTTTCAGGCTTCTACGGCAGTTTTCATGTAGTTTGTGGCCATTTTCTACTGTTCAGAGGGAGAGCCTATAGCTGGCTGCCACGAATAGGCAGGAAAATTCTATTGGCCAGCGTGAGAGCCAACAACTGACTGACACGAATGTTAACTAGCATGCTAGCATTCAAAAAAAAATCGATAGCTGCATTCGTCACAAGTGGGAAAAATTTAAATCTGCATGGCACTTTACTCCAATTGGCTCATTCGTTTGCTTAAACTCAACGTTGATTCTGATTCCGCAGAACTGGGTTGGGTGTGAAAAAGTATTTGTTGTTAACATTCTTTTTTCATTCGGTTTTTCCAGTTACGAGTCCTTTTTTTAAAGCTGATCGTTTTGTGTTCATTTTGTTTAGTTCTTTTTTCGTAACAGATTTAATGTTTAGTATAGAGCTTAGAAAAAAATTCGCAGTGTGAGATAGGCAAGAAGTAAGGCATGTAGCAACATCAGCACGGAAAAGGGCACTCCTTTAAAGGCAAGGAAGGGCAAAAATATTTTAAGTCAAGTGATAGCGATTGCTGTATGAATCAAGCACGGGCCATGCTGCTAGTATATATATATATATATTTTTATGTGTGTGTGTGTGTGTGTGTGTGTGTGTGTGTGTGTGTGTGTGTGTGTGTGTGCGTGTGCGTGTGCGTGTGTGTGTGTGTGTGTAAGCAAATATATGGATATAGATCCGACAGTATGAAGAAAAATATATGGAAAAACAAAAATCCTATTATGCAAATATGCTGTTTTAATGTTTTTCATTAACATTCCTTCATCACGCACGGTGAATACTAGACCCGGCTTCTTTAATATTTCTCTTTTTCTAGAAAGATAAATGCTCGACAAACGTACTTATAAATTTTAGATTAAAATAAAATTCTTTTTCATTTTTTATTTAAAATATACTCTATTTTAGGAATACGTTTTCACAACATCGCCCACGTGACGCCGACGTGATCATATTGCGAAACGGAATGCTGATCTTAAAAATTTCAGTTATTCTGTTTTGGTTAGTCTTACTCTTATGTCTATCGTCTTTTCATGTTGACTTGAATATCGTCTAATGTTAATTATGTTTTAATAACTATGTCCTGAAGAAGGTCTACTAGACCGAAACGTCTGACGTCGACATTGGAATAACATTAAAACAGCATATCTGCATATTCGGATTTTTGTTTTTCCATATTTTTTCTTCACATGTATATATATATATATATATATATATATATATATATATATATATAACGAACGAGATATACTAACATAAACAGATTTAGATAGATAAATATGAACAGACCAAGATATATATATATATATATATATATATATATATATATGGAGAGAGAGATAAACAGATTTAGACAGATAAATAGATAGATAGATAGATAGATACTAATGAAGAAACAAATTATTAGATACAAAGAGAAAGAGACAAAGCAAAAGAAAGATTAATATAAACCTATTTAGATAGATAGATAGATAGATAGATAGATAGATAGATAGATAGATAGATATGAATGAACAGACCGAGAAAGATAGATATAGATAGATAGATAGATAGAATAACAAAAACAGATTTAGATAGATATGAACAGACTGAGAAAGAATTAAATATATATATATATATATATATATATATATATATATAGAGAGAGAGAGAGAGAGAGAGAGAGAACAGATTTAGATAGATAAATAGATAGACAGATAAATAGATAGATATTTTTGTTTAAAGTTGGGTCTTACGCTGCTTCGTTCGGCGCCATCGTTGAATGCCGTATATGCTTCTACTATCTCGACCACGTGGCTTGCCTCGCCGGGCACTAAATTCTTCATACGTGTTTGAAACGACGTACGTAGGCATTCGACTGAACTCGTATAAGCCAAAGCTTCATGCAAATCGACTTGGACAGAGGGCGCCACCGAATATCAAAGCAAACGACTGAATCGTTAAGGGCGCCATCGAGCGGATCGTTCGCTCGAAGTCGACTATTAACAAACAAAGAAAGTGTCAATTTTATGTGCACTTATTTTCGACGCCATCTTTGATGTACCGTTCCCAAATAAATATAATGCTCAAAGATAAATAAGTAGATACCTAGTTTTTTTTTCTCGAATTGTCTCCATCAATTCTAGCTGTCCCCTCAGCAACCTAAATAGCGAAAATAAAAATAAAAAAAAAACAAATAAAAATATTTTTCATAATGTCATTTTCCTTCAGCTTGATAAAGGTATGAATTCACTCCTTTTTCGCCACCACCTATGGGTTAAATAGTAGCACAGCAACCTTGATTGGTAACCAGTCTAGGAGAAGACAAACACTGAATTAAAAACCGGCTGGGCATGGGATAACACCTCCATCCGGTAAAACGTAATTTGCATGGAAACCACAGTGTCTTCAGTCCGTAAGTGATCATGGTTCTCCACTGCTTCCTTTTCTTTATTATCTCTGCATTGTTTTGACTTCTTTAGAATTGTAGTGTAGTGACTTCCCGTTGCTTCCCCCCCACCCACAGTTTTCATTCTCGTAGACTTGTTGCCACCCAAGGCTAGGGAGGACAGTTTGCCTTGTTATTTAACCCATATAATTCGGCTGAGGGAAAGGTGGGTCCATGCCTTTCTCATAGACAATAATTCAAAAATGAATCCAAAAGATAAGGCTAAAATTTGAATTCGACTATTTGAATCCACTTTACGCCCCGTTAGCCGTTATACAACCATACTAAAATAAAAATTACTATTATTCTGGGGTACCAAATAAAAGTTAGGGTTCGTAATAAATGGAATACTTGGGAAAAAACAGAAAATCTAATAAACGTGTGTTGAAATATATGTTTTTTTTTTCCGTTCCGCAAACCTCCCTGGTCTTTTGAACAGGAGTATGGGTCTATCCCTTGTTTCCTCTTTAGGATTATATTTCCAATGTCTTCTCATTCGCCTTCATTTCCTGTAGCCCATTACCTTTTATTGGCATTATCGACTTACTTGAGGTGAATTTCTTTTAAAAAATCTATTGTTTACTCATTACAAGGTCAAAGAGCCACTCAAGGTAGAGGGCTGCTGAATGAGAATATCTAGGAAAATAACGATTGACACAATAACTGGAAGTGATTAAGATTGTAGCATTCGGGGAAACATCATCTTGGGAGCAGCGGTTCTGTGGAAGGAATTCGCCGATTGGAACTACCTCCTTACCAATGGAATACGGAAGAGAATGGGTATGATTCGTTCAAGTTTACGTGGCATACTGTAAATATTGGAAGTAGTGGAACTAATAAAAGAAACCCGTCAGAAGATTTTCCCATGCAAAAAGCGATAGAGTAACGAGATACCTCTTGACCTTTCTCCTAGATGATTAAAAAATATTTCAAACTCTAACAGGTTTTCAAAGAAATAAAACTAAATATAAGTGTTGATCAATATCTTTAATTGAAATTATTAAAGAAAATCGAAAATAATGCCATGAAAATTTACCAACTTTACAATTTAAATAAAATCTTCTTCCATCAGTCTCGGCAGACTATGAAATCGACTCTGCTGGCTAGCTAATCCCTGTTGCTGGTGCCAACGCTCACAAAGACAAGTTGAGCAGACCTTACTTTCTGGGAGAGAACGCATAACATTTAAAAAAACTCCCTTGTTTCCTGTTTAAAAATGGGTTTCCGGTTCTTTCTACAAGTCATTTCCCTTCTCTTTCGCTTCCGGTAGACCTTTGCGGCTTAGTGGCGTCAACAAGGGAGACAACCCAAGATGCGAACTCTGAATTTGACATTTCACAAATCAAGCAAGTACAACAATATACATATTTGTGGAAATATGGCACCGAAATTAGAAGTAGCACTGAAATAGCGAAAGATGCATTCCAAATGCTAAGAAAAGTCTTTAAAAAAACAGGGAAACTACCATATCTCTCTTTTGTTTCGTATTCTTACCAGACATTAGTAACTTAACATTCTTCTCCTTCTATGCGCTGTAGCCCTTCAGGATGTGGGTAATCATGTCTCTCCACAACTTCCTATCCTTTAGAGCTCTTAGTATAGTTTATCTTTCCACCATCCCTTCCATTGTCCGTTCTAATATCTATTTACACAAGTTTGTTAAATGGGTTACTCGCTGTATTCCTCTGTCCCTCTTGTCTGTTACGGTTTTTTGGATATATATGTGTATGACTAGTGAGCGAGTCAAAATGACTTATTTCCCTTTATAGTCTACCAATAGAAGATTAACCAATCAGAAGCCGCAGAACATTGTATCCGTCGTGTATAAAGGCATCTTTGTTTACCCTACCGGAATGACCAGAGCCAACTTGTCAGGCGAACATGACAGACGGAAGAACTACGCTCTGCTACTTTGCTGCAATATCCACTGCGAACCTGAATTACGCTTTCCTATTTTCTATACTCGAAGACAATCGTCATGAAAATGTCTAACATTGTCGTCAATATTTTTTGTCTGTGTCAAATTCCCCAAGCCCACTTTCCTCATTACGTACACTAGAATTTTCTGCTCTCTCTTTCCGGTTCTAAGTAGTTACCTTTTTCTTTCTCCTATCCTTAAAACATTCACGATGCTAACATGACATTCTCAGCATGCGTCTGTAGAACTTCAACTCTGTTTCTTGAAGTGTCCTCTTCATCTGTAAGATTGTCCCATCATTTACTGCCAGATAGCTCTTTCTTCTTCATAGTTTCCCCTAGTAATTTCTTTCCACCATTCTTTTCTGGTTGTTACACTGTGCCCGGCTTTTGTATCCCTTTGCTTTAGATATGTCTCGTGGGTCATATGACGGCTTCTTAGTGACGTCAATCCATACGGTGACGACAGCGGCAGTCAAAAATCCAGTTCGTTTACAGCAGCCAAAACGAAATCTGCCTCACCAGTCCATGGGGCAATTTCCCTTTGGAAATATATCTTTCCCAGATATATAATGAAACTCCAGCTCGCAGTCATCAATTTGGGGAAAACTTATATCTAGCTGTTCCTGTTCGTGGAATATGTCATCGCTTGAGGCATAGATGAATCTGACCAGTTTGAATCTGGAGGCCTAGACATGGCTTCTCCAGATACAGTAGTATCTCCATGTTATATGTAAGACCCAACTGTTTTGTTTCTCCCTACACTCTGCTCTGCTGTGTAGATATATGTAATTTATTATCTTCCTCGTTGGACATACGTGTATATATGTATATCTAGTTTTGTGTATGTCTTATTCGTATGAAAGTCTCCATTCTTTTTCTTTCCGCCATTCAGTTCGGTCCGTGAATTGCGTTGTTATTATATCTATCTTTCTTCTCTGGTTATCTCCCGTTACACTAGTTTCTATTTTATTTGAGACTGTCTCGTTGTTCGCATGTTCAGTCCATGGTATTCTCAGAATGCATCTGTCGCTTCTAGTCATTTCTTTGTCTATTTTCCAGACTCCTTTGCTATTATGAAGAGAGATAAAGCAGGTTAGCGCCGTTTTTTCTTTGTTTCTATCGAAGTTTCACTGTTTCTTAAAACCTTTCTTAGCTTTTGAAATGAATCTTTTGCTATTTCAGTGCTTCTTCCAATTTCGGTACCACATTTCCACAAATATGTATATTGTCGTACTTGCTTGTTTTGGGCATGTCAAATTCAAAATTTGCATCTTGGGTTATCACCCTAGTTGGCAACCCGGCATTCTATTTTACACAAGTTATCAATTTTTTTTTGTTAATACGACTTGACTCAATAGATTGTTCCTATAAATAGAAACATAAATTTCCGTTTTTATTTATTAATTTAAAAAAAAAAAAAAACAGAATAAAATTACATTTTAGTCATTTTTTATCTTTTCACCCCCAAAAAGGTGATAAAGCCACTCTGATGCAAGGTGTTATTAAGTGTGATGGGAACTGAAGGAAAGGTTTCCAGAGGAGAAAGGACAATAAATAACAGCCTCCAAAGAGATAGAAGATGACGATTGACAACGCATTTGTTTGTTTAGCGGCACATCAACATCTTATGGGTTATTTAATGCCAACATTTAATTTTCTTTGAAGCATTAGTAATTTCTTTTACAAAAATGTGTTACTGTTAATAACTTTTTTTTCTCAGAAATGTGTTTTTGGTAATTTTCTTTTTTGCTATAAAACTCTATTGCTGGTATTTTTTACTATAAAAATGTATAATCATAGTGTTTTGACCCAAGTTTAGGGATTTATTATTTGCCCCTCGCTGGGTTCCTAACAGATGCTCCGTGTCAAGATGGAGCTGGGAACCACATCAACTAATTGATGGTTCCAAGGCTCCTCAAAACCGCTGAATCAGAGACCTTGTCACCGGATGTACGATTAATTTAAATTTTTCAAGATCATAGTTGCCATATTTGTTATTATTTGCACTGACGTGTTTCCGCTTGTCTTTGAGAGTTTTTCTACGGGGGTCTTTTAGAAAACATTTTCTCGCTAAAACGTGATGAGGGAAGCCATTTTTAAATTAGTTATTTTAGTACAAAGTCAAAAAGGATAGCGTTTTCAAATGTCCTTTAATGGAAAGGACACATCTTTATTTAGCTTTGTTAATCCTTGAGACACGGTGGAGTAATGGCTTGCATCTTGTATTGTGGAAGTGGAGAGACGAGTTCGAATTCCCGTCGAATTTATTACATTCACTTACGTTTTAATACTAATAATACCCTTGGGAAAGTATACGAATCCATATCTTCCCTCAAGCTATGGGTAAAATAGCAGGATAGACTGGTTCTAAAGCCTTAAGTGGTAACCAGTTTAGAAGAAGAAAAATTCTGAATTCAAAACTAACCTGAATAGATACTATATACATTATTCGGACTATTATCCTCATCTTTGTCGCCATGTTTATCACCATGTTTCGGCCGTTGTACGCTACGGCCTTCTTCAGGTGTTTGAAATGTCGAACTGAACCCTTTATTTCGCTCACTGGGGTAGATTATTCTAGTTACACGTGCCATGTCTAAAGGACGTCAGTTATCAGTTATCTCCTGTTAATTCCCCTCTCCAAGTTCTCCACTGCTTTTACCAGGTATTGAACTCACACTCTTTGGGTCCTGTCACTGGATCTAACTAAAGCCTTTATCCATTGTGACATGTGTCCTTGGGGACATCTGTGTAGGGATTCGGGGTATTATAAACCTAATGTCTTCAGCAACAGGTTTTTACCAGTTCTCACGTTGCAATTTTTGCTGTTATTATCGCTTTTCTCTGGGACTCCATATTACTGGATCCCATATTGTATTCATTTCTATGCTTGGTCGGCTCAGGAGATTTTTGTGGCCTAGTATATGTGCTGATTCCTTAAGTTTACAAATTTTCCAATGGTTTTTTTTAACTATGATTTCAACCTGATCCTACAGAGGGCTGTGATCTCCCTTTTCTCTCCATATGTGGTCAGCCACGACTGATTTTTCCACTTTCCCTCGTGTAACAGTATACCCCAGTTCTACGTTCCGGCCTTCTTCGGGTGGTTGTAATATCATACTGAACCGTTTATCTCGCTCACTGGGGTAGACAGTTCTATTTTCACGTGCCATATTTTTTATGGATGTTAGTTATCAGTTATCTCCTGCTAATTTCCCTCTGAAAGTTCTCCACTGCCTTAACCGGTTATTGAACTCAGACTGTTTGGGTCCTGTCACTGGATCTAACCAACGCCTTTATCCACTGTGCCATGTGTCCTCAAGGACACATGGCACATTGGAACTAAAACAGTCTACCCCAGTGAGCGAAATAAAGGGTTAAGTTCGACATTCCAACCATCTGAAGAAGGCCGAAGCATACAACGACCGAAACAAAATAATGTAAATAAGGTACATAATACCTAATCTCAGAAATATAGACAGATACTGAAGGGACGAAACATTGTAATAAATATGGATAGAAAGATGAGGACAATAGTCCGAATAATGTAAATAGTGTACATAATACCTCATCTCAGAAATATAGACAGATACTGAAGGGCCGAAACGTTGTAATAAATATGACGATAAAGATGAGGACAATAGTCCGAATAATGTAAATAGTGTACATAATACCACATCTCAGAAATATAGACAGATACGGAAGGGCCGAAACGTTGTAATAAATATGGCGACAAAGATGAGTGAGGACAATAGACCGAATACTGTAAATAGTGTACATAATACCTCATTTCAGAAATATAGACCGATACTGAAAGGCCGAAACGTTGTAATAAATATGGCAACAAAGATGATGACAATAGTCCGAATAATGTAAATAGTGTACATAATACCTCATTTCAGAAATATAGACAGATACTGAACGGCCGTATCGTTAATATAAATATGGCGACAAAGATGACGACAATAGTCCGAATAATGTAAATAGTGTACATAATATCTCATCTCAGAAATATAGACAGATACTAACCTCAATAGGTTTGGGCTGCATTAGGCTGTTTTGCTCAAGACATACGACATCTACTGCGGCTGCTGTACAGATGATAATACTACGATTTAATGAGTTACGGAACTCCTGATCCTGAGTTCTTATCCCTTGTTGAATGTTTAAAAAGAAAGTCCTTTTCAAATATATCCTGCGAGTATTAGAATATTCAATAAATCAAAAGTTCAAATGACAAATTCGAACTTCTCTTGATTTATTGACTATTGCCATATCTAGTTATCTATTTAGTGCTTTTTGGTTGAAGTTATGCTGGCCACAAAAATAAGTTAAATTCGCGTAGTTTTTTTTTTTTTTTTCTTAAATCTTTTTCCTAAGTTGTATTATGATTTTAGGTTGGGTCATAAATGATTTTTCATTTTGTTTATCCTGTTTATTCTTCGAAAATAACTTTATAACTTTATTTGTATTTGTATTTTCGATAGAAATAATCTGAAAAAAATGTTATAAAGTTTAATGTACCTCGTTTTAAGTATAGCTAAAATAACTAATGTGATTTCAGGCATTACTGTAAATCAGTTGGCAAATGTTTTCCGTGAACTGCAAAATTGTATTACCCTTTGTATTGTTAATAATGGAGGACATATGGAAACTTAAATAAAATTTCAATAAAACCTTAAAAAATATAGATTTACTTCCTTCTAATCCTTTTTAGAAATTATCTCATGCAGTCACAATATATATATATATATATATATATATATATATATATACAGGGTGTCCATAAAGTTCGTGTGCACTTCAAAAAATTTATAACTTTATTTGTATTTGCGATAGGGTAATACGATTTTGCAGTTCACGGAAAACATTTGCCAACTGATTTACAGTAATGCCTGAAATCACATTAGTTATTTTAGCTATACTTAAAACTAGGTACATTAAACTTTATAACATTTTTTACAGATTATTTCTATCGCAAATACAAATAAAGGAATAAATCTTTTAAAGTGAACACGAACCTTATGGAACCCTGTATATATACAGTGTGGAGAAAAATAGTCGTACACGTAGGGATTTTTAATTTATTGCATTTCCAATAAATGAATAAACATAATTTTCATATAATTAACTGTATACAGATGCATAATGATTAAATATGGATAGAAAACACAAAAAATGATTTAATAGTAATAAATCCCATTTATTCATTTTAATGGGTGAAAAAAGTATTCGTACAATGCAAAAAAGAATACATAATATTCATTTAATACTTTGTAGAATGGCTATTATTCACTTGTACAGCAACCAACTTTTTGTAGTTCTCAATCAATGAATTTCAAATTTTAGTTGGTATTTTGTTCCCTTCTTCTTCGCATATTGTCTTCAGATCCGGGATATTGGAACTCTAGATTGGATTTGAATTTTCAAATAACGCCACAGATTCTCGATTGGGTTTAAATCTTGGCCATTTCAGGATATTTACATTATTTTCAGCCGGCATTTCTTCGTAGATTTTGCAGTGTGTTTAGGATCATTATCTTCTTGGAAGATCCAATCAGGAGAACGTTCAAGATTTTCAACCGAAATCATGGAATTTTCTTCAAAAATATTTCGACATGGTGCGGCATTCATTCTACCATCTATTACTGATATGTTGCCAGTACCTTTTGCAGAAAAATATTCCCAAACCATGATGCTGCCACCAACAAACTACACTGTTCGAACTATGTTCTTTTTGCTTGAAGACATCGCCATCTTTCCTCCATACATTATTTCTAGAATTACGTCCAAACAACTCAATTTTGGTTTCGTCTGTCCATAATACTCTTTGCCAATACAATTTTTCCTTATCCTTATGTTCACGAACGAATTTCAAACTGACATCTCTGTCTTTTCAATAGCAGTGGATTTTGACAAGTGTTATGGCGAGCGAATTTTTTTTCCACCGTACGAGTACGAATTTCGTCACCCAACGTTATTGTGGTGAGCGATTTTTTTTCTTCCGTATGAGGACGAATTCCTCGTCGCCAAATAATGTTGTGGCGAACGAATTTTTTTTTCTTCCGTATGAGTACGAATTCCTCGTCGCCAAATAATATTGTGGCGAGCGATTTCTTTTTTCTTCCGTATGAGTACGACTTCCTCGTCGCCAAATAATGTTGTGGCGAACGAATCTTTTTTTCTTCCACTGTATGAATTCGAATCTTCGTCGCCAAATAATGTTGTGGAGTAATTTCACAGTGGAGGCTTGTATTTGTACTAAGTCGGTCCTAAAATAGGTTCGACGTACAAAACGTTAGGAACTTTGTTTCGCCAATATCCTGAAGGAACACAAGAAGAAGAAGAAGAAGAAGAAGAAGAAGAAGAAGAAGCTTGTGTATATGAGTGGCGGAACAATATTTAAGAGAGATAACAAAAAGACAAAGGTATGAAATTGTGGAGAGCCATGATCGCCAACCTCCTAAAGAGACATGTCATATAGAAGAAGAAGAAGAAGAAGAAGAAGAAGAAGAAGAAGAAGATATTCTTATTGTTATGTCTTCTTTATTCTTCTTTCTTTTTCGCATTTTTTCATCTCCAAATTTGCGTGACTGAAGGTAAAAATATTAAATTTATTCTGTTTAATTTCACTTCACGTGAATCCTTAAAATCTTATTATTGCAGGATTTCAAAATTTCTCACAATAACTCATTTCAAATTTCGAATGACAGGTTTTCAAGTATTTGAGCAGTAAATGTATCTTTAAAAAAATGAAGACTATTATTTAAAAGCCGAGTCCTTCCTCTCGAAGTACACGCACCTCCCTCCAAACCATAAACTTATTAAAATTTGGGAAATGATACAAATAAACAATAATTTTCTACATAGAAATGCCTGTAATTTTATTTGAAATTTTAGCTTATCGCTAATTAGCTATTAGCAGAGTTGTTAATTATCATGTATCATCAAGGAAGCCATAATGGGAACTTCGCATTATTTTTATTTCGAGCGCTTTTAAAAATCACATGTCAGGAATCAGTTATATATTTCTCTCTTTCTCTCTATGTATCCCTCTTTCTCTCTTTCTCTCTATCTATCCCTCTTTCTATCTATCTCACAATCACTATTTCTTTCTTTCTCTCCCTTCTTCATTCTTTCTTTCTTTCTTTGTCATTCTTTCTTCCTTTCGATTTCTTTCTTTCTTTCCCTCTCTCCCCTCTCTGCTCTCTCTTTCTTTCTCTCTCTCAATCTTTCTTTCTTTCTCTCTCTAACTCTTTCTTTCCTTCCCTCTTTCTCCCTCTCACACTCTTTCTTTCTTTCTTTCTTTCTTTCTTTCTTTCTTTCTTCCCCTCTCTGCTCTTTCTTTCTTTCTCTCTCTCTCTCAATCTTTCTTTCTTTCTCTCTCTAACTCTTTCTTTCCTTCCCTCTTTCTCCCTCTCTCACTCTTTCTTTCTTCCTTTCTTTCTTTGTTTCCCTCTCACACTCTTTCTTTCTTTGTTTCCTCCGCTCTCATACTTTCTTTCTTTCTCCCTCTTTCTTTCTTTCTTTCTTTCTTTCTTTCTTTCTTTCTGTCTGTCTGCTTGTCTCTATCTCTTTCTTTCCTTCCCTCTTTCTCCCTCTCTCAATCTTTCTTTCTTTCTTTGTTTCCCTCTCTCACTCTTTCTTTCTTTATTTATTTGTTTCCTCCGCTCTCACACTTTCTTTCTTTCTCTCTCGCTCTTTCTTTCCCTTTCTCTCCCTTTCTCATTCTTTCTTTCTTTCTGTCTGCCTCTCTCTCTCTCTCTCTCTCTCTCTCTCTCTGTGTCTTTATTTCCCTCTTTATCACCCTTTCTTTCTTCCTCTTTTCTTTCTTTCTCTCTCTCTCTCTCTCTCTCATTTGATCACGCAGTTTCTCTCATTCCCTGACAATTTTTTTATTTGTTATTCTCTAATTTCTTCAGATTAATTCCTCTTTGCTAATCAGGCTTTTCGTCCGGTTCCCTCTCCTCCTCCCTTCCATTCTTTCATTCATTCTCACGTTTTCTCTCACACCCCTCACTCTTTTTTCTATTCTCTAATATGTCGATTACTCCCCCCCTCTCTCTCTCTCTCTCTCTCTCTCTCCGTTTCTTTCTTTTATTTACACTCACAATCTCTCACATTCATCCTCATCTCTCTCTATCTCCCCTTTATCTCCTCTCTCTCTCTCTCTCTCTCTCTTCAGCTTTCTTACATTTTCTATTTTGTTATTCTCTAACCTTTCGATTAAATCCCTCTGCTTACTGACCTTTCGACTCTCTCTCCCATTCTTTCTCTCTCTCGATCTTTCTCTCTCACTCTCACTCACTCACTTTCTCTCTCTCTCTCTCTCTGTTTCTTTCTCTCTTTCACTCTCATAATTTCTCCCATTCCGTCCCTCACTCTTCAGCTGTCTCTGTCTTTCCATTTTACATTCTCTAATGTCGATTCTTTCCCCCTTTTCTTATTAGGCTTTTCAATTCTTTTCCACTACCGCTCTCTTGCCATCTAATTTTTTGCTATGTATATATCTATCTATCTATCTATCTATCTATCTATACTAGCCACCCTCCACACGAACCAAACTTGGTGAGAGAACTGATTTAGTTGCCGATAACCCGACTAAACGGCAAGTAGTACTGGGTTACATAATACCAGTAGTACTAATCAAATGATATGAAGCCTTGGAAATGTGATGTGCTTGAAAGCATGCTGTTGTCGAGGGCAGGTTATGTAACGAATCTGAACGGTCACTATAACTACCGGAAGCAAGCCAACTATACGAAGCTACCTCATTGTCCTGCCAAAACTACTTGTGTTGTTTACAACAAGGTTTATAGATCATCAAATGGACTGAGAGTGCACATGGTGGTATACAGTTGATGCTATATATATATATATATATATGGGTAAATTTTATGACAGTGGAAAAAGATTACTTATGACGCGTTTCATTTTTCAGGCCTTCATCGGACTAATTTAGTTATATTAACAGGACACCCCGTGCGCCCGGCAGAGGGTTCCACAGCAGAGGAGTGTTGGGAATTTTCATAATTTTGAGAATTTTTCCAGTTGACTTCATTTAGATTGTTTTTCTTTTTTTTCTTTCCATCACTTTTGTTAGTAGGTATTCCACACTGTGATATTAGAAGCTCTGCCAGGAATGGTGAAATGTTGTATGAGCAAGGCCGAAAGTTTACTGTAGATGACTTTGCGACTAATGCATTCGCTAGACATTTGTGTCATATTGAATTATTTTTCTCCTTTGATCATAGTGGCATTTTTTATGCCAAAGTTGTGGTCAGTCTCGTTACCGTAAGCAACCAATGCATTTGACATATTATTTTATAAAGTGTCCCTTTTGTGTTCATATAATCTTTTATTTAGATTCCTTGAGGTTTCTCCTATGTATTTTTTGTGACAATTATTAAAGGCAATGAAGTAAACACCTCCTTCGGATGTTAGCTTATTGTTTTGTTTAGTACTAATTCTTCTATCATTTTGATGTGGTAGTATCGACTTTTATGTTGAGTTTAGATAGATTCTTTTCGATTGTAGATGTGATAGAATTAGTAGGCAGGATAATATATATTTTAATTTATTGGGTTTCTCAGGCGTTTCTTTGTTTTGGAATATTTGGTGGGCCTTTTGTTTCGAATTGAATATAAAATAGATAGCTACTGGAGAACTTTGAAAATGTCTTCAATGTATTTCTCTTTTTCATGTAAATAATGTGGGCTGCATATTCTTAGAGCTCTCAGGTAGAATCCGATGATTATGCTGGATTTTATTTTGTTTTTATGACGGCAATAGAAATTTATTAGGTTGTTTTTGTCGGTTGATTTCCTGTGGACACCGAGTTTTAAAATCTTGTTAATACTGTCAACTTCTATATATATATATCTATATCTTGCTAATACTGTTATATATATATATATATATATATATATATATATATATATATATGGGTATATGTGTGTGTATGTGTGTGCACGCCTATATGTATATATGTACGTGTATATATTATTGTGTATGTGTGTATACGCATGTGTTTTTGAACATAGAAATATAGGCCCTTGCTAGATTAGATAATCGTTATATTTATTTTTTATATCTTTATATTTGATTTGTAACCTGTAGTCGATATTAATTTTGTCAAATTTTCTTAATTACACATCGGTCCTTTTATAAATGCCTTTCGGTTTTAGTTCCCCCCGCCCTATCTCTCTCCCCCATCCCTTTTCTTTTCTCACTCATCTTCTTATCTTTAAGATTAGATCGTCTATTGTGTGTGTATGTCACCACAAAATGTATCCTTTCCGGTGACATCATTAATGTATTAGACATCCGACAACATTCATATTTCTCTCACTTAAACCATCTTTCATTTCCGGAGTTGTTTTTTCTGTTTTCTTTTTGAATTTGTAGGTCTGATGAATTGGATCGTATTTACGATTCCAATGTAACAAATTATGACCATGGAATAGTGTTTAATCCTTTTTTATTATATATATATATATATATATATATATATATATATATATATATATATATATATATATATAAGAGGTCAGATTGTCTGGTCTCTTAACTGAGTACATTTGAACCTAAGTAAATTATTATGATGGTTTACAAAAAAAAAAAAAATCTTTTCCCTATTTACATTTCCAAGATGAACGTTTCCATAATCCTCCAACCACCTTTGTCACCTAGCAATCTAAAACTATCCCTCAAAAAATTGTATTAAAAATAAAAGAAACCTAATTCTTTTGTAACTAGAGATGTGACCTGATGAACCAGGAAAAATATATTTTCTGGGGAAATAAATTATAGTCATGGAAACTTAAGGTTGTTTATTTTTTAATTATTTAATTAATATTTGCTCTGGTTTTACATTGAGCTCTTTTTTATATTCAATTCGAAACAAAAAGCCCACCAAATATTCCAAAACAAAGAAACGCCTGAGAAACCCAATAAATCAAAAAATCACATCCTCTTTGGAATTATCCACCCTTCATTAGCTCATATATATTAAAACAGATAATCCTAAGGAGCCAGGCAAAACTACTTAGGTTTCACCTAAAAGGATAGTCATGTTAATGCCAGCTGGTGAGGGAAATTATGGGACCGAATTTATAGCTAAAACCAAAAATAACTATGGCCCCGTGACAAAAAAATAAAAAATAATTAAATAAAAATAAAATTGTAAATAAAGCCGAACAATGGGGAGGGGCTGTACTTTATTGAACAACAATCCTAAGGAGCCAAGCAAACCTACCTAGCTTTCACCTCAACGGATCGTTCGGTAATGCCAGCTGAAAAGGGAAATTATGGGACAAAATTTATTGCTAAAACCAAAAATAACTATGACCACGTGACAAAAAAAATAAAAATTCAATAAAAAAAATAAAATTATAAATAAAGCCAAACAACGTGGAGTATTTAATTTATTGAACAACAAAAGACAAATTAAATAAATAAATTTATAAATAAAGCCAAACAATGTGGTGGGTTATACTTTATTGAACATCAAAAGACAAAAAAAAATAAATAAATAATATAAAATTATAAATGAAGCCAAAACACGAGGGGGTGGGGGGGTTATACTTTATTAAACAACAAAAGACAAAAAAATTAAAAAATTAAAAAAAATAAAATTACAACTAAAGCCAAACAATGCAGCGCGATGTACTTTATTGAACAACAAAAGATAAAAAAAAACTACTCTCTCTATATATATTCAGGTAAATCAGTATTATATTAGTTATATTAGTAGTGCATCACCAATATAACGAATGTATGTTGGTTGTTTAGTTAAAATGTTTTGGAAATGACCAGTGCCATTTCACTACTGAGAGGCCATACCATTGGTTAATACAATTTTTTCTTAGTAACAATTCAATCGGCAACAAAACACAAACATTATTTAAGTTGTCTATGCTTTTTCAAATGTTTTAGGAAAATTTTTTACCGCTGAATCCGAAAATGACTTCCATTTCTTTCAATCAAGTCATGTTTTTGTGCTGAGTTGAGTTTTAAAAATCCGATCTTCCGACTAAATCGATTAAATTTCTCTGACGCTATTGATTGAATTTGGTTAATATTTCACATACGAAATAAGTTTTTAGGAGAAAAAATATATTCTAACACAATTTATTAATTAAATTTTACATCATCGATTACAATAAATTGAATAGTATGTATTGACAGTTAGAAGAACATGTAAATTGCAGCTTACGTCATCATAGTTCAAAGTTCAGGGCATGAAATTCCGTTTCTTTGAAACCTTAGAATGATCAACGGCAGGGGTGTCTCTCTTCAAAATCCAGCAGTAATCCGCCATCATGACTGCATCCCAGTGTCGCTTATATACTGGCCTACGAAAATGTTTTAGCCAGAAGAAATAAGCTACATCCAAATTCAAAATTTAATTACATAATCCCAACTCAACATAAATAAACAGTATTTGGAACTAGTATAGAGTAGGTCCTCCATTTGATAGTTTCAGTGCTTGTATTCCATTTTTCATGGATTTGATCCAAGTTATCAACAATCATTTGTTCCATATTTTGCCACTCCTTTAGCAATGTTTCTTTAAGGGTTGCCACTGACGGGATTTTGTTTGCAGGCTCTCGAAGTTTTCGGTCAAGATGCTCCCAAACGTGGGACTTTGGGCTACCCATAGCAGTGACTTGATTCATGCAATTTCTTCCAGACCTTTGCTACACTGCTAGTATTACATGGCGCTCCATCTTCTTGAAAAAGGTAGGCATTCTTGTCTATCTGATTAGTTTCAAATAGTGGGAGTATTCCTTTATCGAATATTTGAGAGAATTTTGAACCATTCAACAAGAATCAACTCAGATTACCCTCCAAACCAGACAACACCCCACACCATTACTCCAATCCCTCCATGTTTCATGGTCGCCTGAAGACATTCAGTGTTCCTCGTCTCTTTCTGATTTTTCCAAGCATAAACCTGTCTCGAATTCAAATATTGACAGAATTTTTACTTTCATCTGTCCAAATTACATACTTTCAAAATTTCATAATCTTTGCTCTCGAATTCTCTCACCCAGTCCATACACCTGTTCCTGTTAACCTCTGAAATCAAGGGCTTCTTTCTTGCAACTCTTCTTTGATAGCCTAGCTCTTTCAGAGTCTTTATCATCGCATATGGTGACATTTCCATGCCGTTGCTGACATCTTTGACGCTCTGACGATGGTTTCTGATGACTTCCCTCTTCAGTGCCCTTTTCGTTCACTCAGACACGATGCTTGGTCTTCCTGAACGTTGTTCCACATGACAATGGCCTTCTTCATTACATTTCTTGACAATATTATTAACCGTTTGATAATTAACCTGGAAAAAACCTAGCAATTTCTCTATTTGATTTGCCACACTGATGCCATCCTATTATTTGCCCTTGTTGAAATTCACCAATTTCCTTACTTCCGTGAACTTTCATTGCAAAATATGTCAGCTATCGTTCATAGATGATAGAAGCTTGAAAAAAAAAGAAGAAACGTTATTACCCAAGCCAAAATTGCTGTAATTAAGGGCGGCTAAAAACTTATCATAGCCCACTGTATCTTGGTCCTGTATCTGTTTCACGTCCTGATGGAATCTCCCCCACCCCTGTTCGTAGCTCATTGATCCCAGAGACTCTGGAAACCGAACCATATATGAGAATAAATAATTCATTTTGATGATCATATTGCTTCCGAGGTTTCTGAAAGCAGTCAGCATATTAATGATAAGTTCTGCATAGTTCCTGGTTTAGTTGTTTTAAATAAAATTCTTCACGACCAGAATAAATGGCTTCCATGCTTCAAGTTCCACTTCGTAGATTGAGGTTTCAAACTCTGGAACTCTGAGCTGAGGGACTTGAAGACCATCAAAGATGGCAGCTTTCAACTTCTCCATCATCAATCCCGGAAAAGCCTGGCACAACTGAAGCAGCTACCATCCTTGTCCAGAGGTTTTGTGAACTGCTTGTTCAAGCTGAACTTGATCTGCAGTGGTGGGAAAAGTATCCTCTCTCTGTCCAGAGGTTTATTGATGACGTTTGTTGCCCTGCAAGGCATCAATTCCTCCCAAATAGGCCAGTTTTCTAACACAATTTATTAATTAAATTACAATGATTTTAATAGTAGACATTGATAAATGTAAGTACATGTAAATTGCATATTACGTCATCGTAGTCGAATATTCAGGGCTTGAAATTGCATTTATTCAAACCCTTAGAACGATCAGCGGTAGGGGTGTCTCTCTTCAAAGTCCAGCAGTTGTCAGCCATCATGACTGCATCCCAGCGTCTATAATACCTGGTCTCCATCTCTTTCAGGTCCTGATGGAATCTCTCCCCCTGTTCGTCCTCATTGATCACAAATTCTCAATAAACTGATCTATATGTGAGAATAAATAATGCATTTTGATGCTCATGTTACATTTGAGGTTTCTGAAAACAGTCAGCATATTGATGACAAGTTCTGTAGAGTTCCTGGCCTTGTTGTTCCCAAGAAAGTTCTTCACGACCTGAACAAATGCCTTCCATGCTTCCTGTTCCACTTTGTACATTGAGTTTTGAAAGTCGGGATATCTGATGAACTGATGGATTTGAGGACCATCAATGATGGTAGCTATCAACTTCTCCATCGTCAATCTTGGAAATGCCTGGTACAAATAAATAAAACATCCACTATCCTTGTTCAAAGCTTTTGCGAACTGCTTGATCAAACTGAGCTTGATCTGCAGCGGTTGGTAAAGTATCTTGTCTCTGTCCAGAGGCTTATTGATGACGTTTGTTGCTCTGAAAGGCATCAATTCCTCCTAAATAGTCCAGCGTCCCTTATACACTTGACTAAGAAAAGGTTTTTTTTTTCACCAGGAGAAATAAACTACATCCAAATTCAAAATTTAATTACATAATCCCAACTCAACATAGATAAACAGTATTTGGGACTAGTATGAAGTAAGTCCTCCATTTGCTAGTTTCAATTCTTGTATTGGATTTTTCCAGTTCAAAATTCGTACATTGAGTTTTCAAACTTGGGATATCTGATGAGCTGGCGAATTTGAGGACCATCAATGATGGTAGCTTTCAACTTCTCCATCGTCAATTTTGGAAAAGCCTGGTACAGATAAGTGAAGCAGCTACTATCCTTGTCCAGAGGTTTGGTGAACTGCTTGATCAAGCTGAGCTTGATCTGCAGCGGTTGGTAAAGTATCTTGTCTCTGTCCAGAGGCTTATTGATGACGTTTGTTGCTCTGCAAGGCATCAATTCCTCCCAAATAGACCAGTCCTTTTTCGTGTAATGCTGATCAATGTCCCAACTATTCCACCTGCGCAGAAAGCTTGGATACTTCGTGAACCTCGACTGTTGTCCCAACAAAAAAGATCAAAATCTTCAGGTCAATACGAATAAACCACTCATTCTGATAATAAAGAATTTTCTCCAGCATATAATTCACTGCTTCATATTTCTCTTTCAGTGTAGTCGACTGAGCAGGGGCACAGAGGAAAACTGGTTGCTTTTGTGCAGCTAAACACTTTCCAGTAATCGTTTGCCGCTTTCAATTAACAGTCCCCAATCTTTGGATACGTACTGTGGCACTCCAATTTTGTGCAGAAGCTTCACAATATCTGTACATTACACCAAGTCCTTGTCTTCAGAGAAAACAAAATGGAGGTACTCTTCATGCTTGTTATGGTAGAAGCTGATGTGAGCAATGTCAGAGAGGAGGGTTTTTTTCTTCAATCTAGATGCTAACAGTTTGGCAGTGGACTTTGAGAAGCTGAAATTGTGAATGAGATCTATTAGTTCCCTTTGGGAAAAAAGGACATGGAGCATCATTGTCAAAAACCACTTCTTCTTCATCTTGATTTGTTGTTGTTGAACACTTGAGAAATCTTTCTCACTAATGTCAGGAAGTTCTCCAATGACAGGTATTGGAATTTCATCACAATGAGCTACAGGACGACGTGTTGATTGAAGATCAGGATTCTTGAGTCCGCTCCGGTTCTTTTAATTGGTCCCAATCTCAACAAAAGCACGGAAGTATCAGTCAGTGCCATAGTTTTTTGGCCCCCCCCCACAAACCATGGGAATTCCAAATTTCAAACAATTCTTCTTGCCTTTGTTCCACCAATGCAGATACAAATACATGTCTTACATACCATGTGTGGCACCCAAGCTTGATCCTGGTCACCAAGCTGCTGAACAATTTTTAAGTGACTGGTTGCTGCTATCAATTAACAGTCCCCAATCTTTGGGTTCGTCCTGTGGCACTCCAATTTTTTTGCAGAAGCTGATCAATATCTGCACAGTACACCAAGTCCTTGTCTTCAGAGAAAGAAAAATGGAGGTATTCTTGATGCCTGTTGCGGTAGAAGGCGTGACGATCACTCTCGGATAAGAGGTTTTTTTTCCTTCAATCTGGATGCTAACCGTTCGGCAGAGGACTTTGAAAAACTGAGATGGTGAATGAGATTATTAGGTTCTTTATCGTCAAAAACAACTTCTTCTTCTTCTTCTTCTTCTTCTTCTTCTTCTTCACATCTATCTATCTATCTATCTATCTAAGTCTATTCAAATCGGTTGTTCATATCTGTCTATCTCTCTCAATTGTTTCATATCTATGTATTTATCTGTTTCAAACTATCTCAGTCTCTTCATATCTATCTATCTATCTCAGTCCGTTCATATCTATCTGCTTATCTGTGGCTCGATCGATTACGAACACGTCAGGCTAAATGATGGTTCTGTATAGGATACAGGTTCGAATCCTGTTGGAGGACGAATATTTTCTATGACATTTCTCGGACATTCAAGCCGGTAAATGTTATAAATACTGTTTATTATAAAACAGAGCATTTACTTAAATATTTGTATCGATATAATGAATATATAAACATAAAATGTCTAGTAAAAATAATATAAACTCTACAAACATAAAATTATGACCACCTGACCAAAAAAAAACAGACAACGGGGGCGGTAAACCTTTATTCAAATCAAGATAAAATTAAAAATAAAATACAAAAAAAAAAATGGGGAAGGAGGCCTAGTGGAATAATCAACGTTTTCTGTGTCTACATTTACTTAAGCTTTCGGTTTTTGAATTTAGTAACTGATCAGGTTCTTTGTATAAAGCAACTGCTAATTTTTTCTCTAGACATAGTTGACAAATTTTGTTACCTGCTCTATATTTGGGACATCTTTGGTTGTTAGACTAGGCCTCCCACCTTTTTTTTGTTGGTCACGTGGTCATGATTTTATCTTTGTAGGCTATATATTCCGTTCTTACATTACCTCTTTAGCCAGCATTCCCTGACGATCCGCTTAGGTGAAACCTTGGTAGGTTTGTCTGGTTTAATTAGGTTTGCTCTACTTACCGTATTGAGCACTTTATTTAGTTATTTTGCTTACTCCTATCGGTTTTTTTTTCATTGGACTTTGGACTTGGATGCTAGACGATTATTTTCGGCAAGAAGAACTGTTTCAGACTGCCTCTGACTCGACTGACTAACTCGCTCGCTCTGACTGACTAACAGACTCCTGACGGACCTCACTCCAGACTTCAAGCTGGACTCTCTGCTTCCTCTTGAGGCGCAGTATTTTTTTTTTGTGTGTGTGTGTGTGTGTGTGTGTGTGTGTGTGTGTGTGTGTATACGCATATTTCATTGAAAACAGACAAGGAAGATTTAATTAATCTTTTATTGAATTTTATCGGCCACTTCTCTAGCCATTATCAAGGATGTGTTTTGAATGGTGAAATTCTGTTTATGGCTGCTAAGTAGCAGTTCTACAGTGTGGAGTTCGAGGGGTTTCTGTGATCCGTGATGGTCTCTACACAGCAATTTCAACGATAAAAATTTGACTCTGTACAGTCAGCCGAAAACTACCTTTCTTCCAACAACAAAAAAGATACACGTAGTTTCTCTGAAAATGGTGGCAACGATGGGAAAGAGTTGTTAAAATCAACAGAGACTATGTAATTACTAAAAAATTTTATTTATTTATTTTATTTTTTTATTTTTTTGTGAGTACAAACAAACCTCAACACACTAATAGGGCGACGGTGCTGTCCGTTGAAGCCGATTGTCTGTAAATGCGAAGGGATTATTTATTAGTTATAAAACCACTATAGTAACTACCAGTAGTTATGATCATAATGTAAATACTATCAACATATATATATATATATATATATATATATATATATATATATATATATATATATATAAATAAATAAATATACTTAATCTAGATATATTAATCAAAATAACAAAAATAATAGATTTCTCACATTTACTTTCCCACGCATGCGCTAATGTATCGCACTTTATATACTGTACACTCGTCTTTGTTTACAAGGCTCGCTACCGCCCCCAAGCAGTCAGTTTGAGAACTAAAACGACTCGTTCTGCTAAGCTCACGAATGTATTTTGAAATACATCGCTGACGATTTGGAAGTTTTTTTTCCTGTAGATTTTTTTTTTTTTTTTTGCCTGCAGATTTTGTTCGAAGTCCGTCGATGAGAGGTTTATCTGTATGTAATATTTTGTTTTTAATTTTCTTATCGGACATGGACTTTTGCAGAGATCTAATACAAAAGAGGCATGGCTTCTCAGTACTTACTAGCATTTTGTAATTGTTTGGTACACTAGTACGATGTCATCGCAAAGCCTGCCAGAAACGTAGGAAGTCGCGTCTTAATCAGCTGGGGACTTTTTCAAAGATTTAATACGCCAAAACCAAAAAGTCATATGAGCCAGTTTTATATTATTAGATATTGGTTGGTTAATACGTCTTCTTTTTTTATTTTACATGACAATATTTCTTTTTATTATTGAAGGTCAAATTTTGTATGTGCCCACTCCAGTAAGGATCGAACTCACTGCTCAGTAACAATGTTCAGCTAGACTAACCTCACTGACCAATAAAAGACACCGATGCTCTAAATCATTAGAATATTGTAAATAATGGTTCTGGTTCTATTAGACCTGTTGTTACTTCTTATAATTCTTCTTCTTTTGCATATTATTATTATTATTATTATTGCCATTAATTTTATTCGTGTATTCCTATTATTACTTTCCCTGCTTTGCTACGGCATTTTTTACGACTGTCCCACCAACCCGCCCCGCGTCAAAGTAATACTGAACTTCTGTCCGGTGTTCGCCTTTGGTCCAATTTGTCCAACGGGTCGACGATATTTTTGATTTAATTAATTCGAGTCTAAATTAAAAATACAAGTTCTTTTTTTTTTTTTTTTTTTTTTGTTTGAAATTGAAGCGAGATTTTCTCATAAACATGATTAACAAAAAAAATTAAAAAACAAATAAAATAAACCCGAATTAACATTTTAAGACCAGTCGAAAAATGACTTTAATTTGCGAACAGACAAAAGCAATGAAACATACAAAAAAAAAGAAGCAAAAACCAAAAAAAAATGATAATATGCGCTGTTATTTGGAAAGAATTCCTGTTTTACAAATATTACAAGATTGAATTCTTTTATAATCACTAAATCTTTCGTCAGGGCAATTCAAATTCTTTGTTTGTATCAAGATATAACTACTCATCTATGTCAATGTGTTCCATACTATCTATCTATCTATCTATCTATCTATCTATCTATCTCAGTCTGCTTACATCTATCTATCTATCTATCTATCTATCTATCTATCTATCTATCTCAGTCTGCTTACATCTATCTATCTATCTATCTATCTATCTCATCTATCTATCTATCTATCTATCTATCTCAGTCTGCTCACATCTATCTATCTATATCTATTTAGCTATCTATTTATCTATCTATCTATCTCAGTCTGTTTACTATCTATCTATCTATCTATCTATCTATCTATCTATCTATCTATCTATCTATCTATCTATCTCAGTCAGTTAATATCTATCTATCTCTCTATCTCAGTCAGTTCATATCTATCTATCTATCTATCTCAGTCTGTTTACACCTATCTAACTATCTATTTATTTCTCTATCTATCTATCTATCTATCTATCTCAGTCTGTTTACATCTATCTATCTAACTATCTATCTATTTCTCTATCTATCACAATGTATTCATATCTATCTCGGTCTCTTCACAACTATCTATCTATCACAATATATTCATATCTCTCTATATATCGATCTATCTATTCATATCGTTCTTGCTAGCTCAGTTTGTTCACATCTATTTATCTATATCTATATATATGTGTCTGTGTGCGTCTATTCTTATTTATCTATATTTATTTATATTTGTGTATCTAATTTTATTCAGAGTCTGTTCATTATCTATCTATATTTTATATATATACATATATATATATATATATATATATATATATATATATATATATATATATATATGTATGTATGTATGTATGTATTAATCACATGTCTCATTAAATTATTTAGACAAGTTTTATCTAAATAACAGGATCCGCTCATAATTACGAAGAAGTTTCTTATAATCCTTATTTTTTGTCTTAGAAAACAACAAAAACACTTCAAATGATGATATTGTGCTAATATCGAAAGTGCTCAGAATAAAATGAATATTCATCAACATGCCAAATTTCTTTCTTTCTTTAATAAGGATGCTAAGAAACTTGTCCTTAATTACGAGTATTAAAAATATGTAGACCATCCTTGTCTAAATTATTTAATGAGACATGTCTTAATGAAAACATGCTGCAAAAATACACCCAATATATATATATATATATATATATATATATATATATATATATTGTTTATATTTAGGCAGCAATTTTTCATTGATGCATGTTTCACTAAATAATATAGTTATGTTTATTTATTTTAAGTAAGTTCCTTTCATATTTTCTGATAAGCTTAATAACATTATCATTGAAGGACGAAATACATGTTCAAATTCAATCTAAGCTTTCGGCTTACATAAGCCATTATCACAGATAACAATTACTTTTCAATATATCAAACCGATACATGGAACAATAATGATACTCTGTTTTTGTTGCATGAAAAATTTCAAAGCAACGACTAACTAGTGTATACGAGACGCGGAAGTGAAAATCGCGTCGCAGCTCGTGACGTCACACAAGACCACGCGAGAGTGAAAACGAGAAGTATTAAGTATGGGAAGTCGTTGGTATAAACCAATGACTTCAGTTATCAATTATAGGCATTTAAGAATATTTGTGAAGATTTCATAGTTTATTTTGTTCAGGTTAGGTTTCAACTGTTTTATGTATATAGCTTCAAGAATTTTAGTTTTTGTTTATTGTTTTCATGTTTAAGTATAGTTGTATTTTCAACAAGGATTTTACGGAATTGTGTATGCGGCCAGGCATGTTGTTTTAAATGCCTAAAAATGTTAGAGTTATCATTCAAATGTAGAGTCAAGCGTCATGAAAGCGAGTTTGTGGTATGACTAACATAAATATTATTTAATCCATTGGAGATAAAATCTCCCAAATGGCACTTGAATTTGTGTATATATATATATATATATATATATATATATATATATATATATATATATATATATATATATCTTTTGCCTATTCATATTTATTTATTTATGTCGGTGATATGTTACTGTCTATTTATCTATCACAGTCAGTTCATATCTATCTATTTCTATCTATTCATATCTATCTATCTCTCTATCTATCAAAGTCTATTCATATCTGTCAACCTATCGACGTAACTATGTATCGCAGTCTGCTCATATCTATATATATATATTTATCCATTCATATCTGTCTACCTATCTACCTACCTATCTCTCTATCTATCAGTCTGTTCATATCTATCTATTTCTGTTTATTTATATCTCTCTATCTATCCATCTATCTATGTATACTATAAATGATAATTTTAGCGGGTAAACCTATTTTAGTTGCCATACTTCTTTTGTTTTTTGTATTTTTTTTTTAACTGTAAAATCAATGTCAACCGGCCTTGAGTTCCAGAAGACCCTATCAAAGGAAAATATATCTCCGTCAGAAATCGGAGCTGTATTTTCTCTACACCTAGTTAAGGTGCGCCAATCTCTCGTTGGGACATTTCAGAGTTTCTAATTTCGTACGTAATTTTTTTTTTTTACTTTCAGAGTAAATGTATGTTGTATAGATATACAGGGTGCGATGGATAAATTGTCGTCTAGATGACGCCAAAATGAAAATAACACTGGCATCTCATTTTTGACAGATATGAAAGGTGCGATGGATAAATTGTCATCTAAATGAGGCCATTTCTAAGCAACGATAAACACGCACACATAAGACGCTAGAAGCGAAAATCACTGTCGTCTCCACATATTGCTTAATATGTTGTAATTGACATCTTTGATAATGGCTTATGTAAGCCGAAAGCTTAGATTGCATTAAAAAAATATGGATCAATATTGTGAATTTCTTTCTTCGTTCAATGATAATGTTATTAAACTTATCAGACGTTATGAAAAGAATTTACATAAAATAAATAGACAACACTTGTCTATATTATTTAATGAAACGTGTATGAATATATATATATATATATATATATATATATATATATATATATATATATATATAATGTAAACCTGTTTAAACGCGCTGGATAGCACAATTTTCAAATAAATTAGCATCCGAGGAAAATGGGGAAAAAAAGCAACAGAAACCTCCGAACAGGGCGAAAGAAATCGTTCAATAACTCAAATCTCTGGTACAAAAAAAATAACAGCGACTAATAAGTTAAAACTAAGAGTTCTCAATACACTAAGTAAAGCAGAAGCAAAATAAATAAATCCTAATCAGTCAGGTACTACCTACCTAGGTTTCACCACATGGGATCATCAGGGTTGATCCCATGTGGTGAAACCTAGGTAGGTAGTACCTGGCTCATTGGGATACACACACACACACATATATATATATGTATATATAAAATAATTGTCGGACTTTGCCCATCTCATAATGTGTGACGTCATTTGTTTACATTTGATACGCCATGATATGAATGTACGTGAGAGATTCATGGAAGATTGTAGTTCAAATACAGTAAATTCGACCTTGCTAACCGAACCCGCCTCTATGGCCAAATCGGTAAAGGCACATCAGGCTAAATGACGGTTCCGTATAGGATACAGGTTCGAATCCTGTCGAAGGACGAATATTTTCTGTGAAAAATTTCTCGGACATCGGTAAATGTTGTTTAATACTGTTTATTATAAACAGAGCATATCTATAAAAGAATGAATAAACATAAAAATGTCTTAAAATATATATTTATTCATATATATATATATATATATATATATATATATATATATATATATATATATATATATTACAGGTGAAATAATTGTAGATCGGTGACAACACCGGCTCAATAATCGCTAAGCAGACCCCCACACACACACACACACACACAAAAAAAACAAGGTCAGTTACAGAGCGAATTAAATCCTCAACCCCAACTATGGGTTAAATAGTCTCAGCAACCCGCAATTGCCCAAACGTGGTGGGTACGGCTATCTCGGAATTTCTTGCATCAGTGAGCGAGAAGGCTCTAGATTTGCATTTGGATTGAAGATGAAGCCATCTTGGTAAGAGAAATTTTAATTGGGTTATAAACTGAGGGATCAGTTCTATATTACAATAATATAAAAGCTGATCCCTTACTTTCGAATCATGGTACTTTCTATACAGCTATATTCCAGAGAATGTAAATAAATCTAAAAGCCCTACCTGTGGACCTAATCAGTTTTTCCTTAATTGAATAACTGGTTTTCAACTCTTTGCAGATTATTTAAAGCGAGAAAATATTTTTAGAGAAGAGGTGAATGAAGATTCATAACTTTCCGAAGAGTATTTGCCCGGAAGTGAATGTAATGAACTGGAATTGGAACTCGTCTCTCCTATTAACAATTCCGAACCATTATTACACCACTCGCACATCCAAGATCACAGGTATTGCCAAGCGGTCGGCCCTATTTGCAGATTCGGGGACAAAACCTGACCAATGTCAGGTCTTTCAACTCCGATGACTTATGTCTACGTTGAACGACGTCTATCTTTTTTAATCTAATGTAAACAGAACCAACGTTTACCCTTTTTGAATGTAAATGTGAATTAACTGAGATAGATAGATAGATAGATAGATAGAAACAGACTGAAATAGATAGATAGATAGATAGATAGATAGATAGATAGATAGATAGATGTTGATTGCCCCATTTTAACAGATGACTGCCGTCTTGCTCATCCACACCTACATTCAATCTAGATCATTGTTTCCTCTCGAATGATACATATATACATACATACTTACGTACGTACATATGTATATGATGAACAGACTTAGATAAAGACGTTGGTTACATCCAGTGACAATACCCTTAACCGGGTATTGAACTCAAACTCTTTGGGTCCAGTCACTGGATGTAACCAACGTCTTTATCCACTGTGCCATGTGTCCTTGACAGGACCCAAAGAGTGTGAGTTCAATACCCGGTTAAGGCAGTTGAGAACTTTCAGAGTGAAAATTAACAGGAGATAGCACGTGGAACTAGAACAGTATACCCCAGTCAGCGAAAAAAGGATTCGACATTCCAACCACCTGAAGAAGCCTGGAGTGTACAACGGCCGAAACGTTGTAATAAATATGGCGACAAAAATGAGGACAATAGTCCGAATAATGTAAATAATCTACATAATACCTCATCTCAGAAATATAGACATATAATATTTACCATTTTTTATCTAGTGTAGAACCGGACCTATGTCATCCATTTTGACAAGTGTAAACTGAGTCTATATCTCCATTTTTGACTCCGGTGTATAACTTAAGTCTCCCTTTATTACGATTACAAACAACCCCCTTTGTCTATCTTTATAATTCCAGTGTAATCCGGACTGCTGTCAATTTGAATAGAATGTATCTGCACGTTTTAATATATTGTGATTTTTGTCCTCTAAGACTTATTCATATTCAGCACTAAATAAAGCATTAGTGGTTGGGATGTCTTTAAAGTTGTCAGCCTGTCAAACACGCTACAGAAAATTATTTTAAGAAATCAACCCAAGAAGACAGCAAGGATGAGTCACCTGATAAATGTCAAATAATTACGAAATCAGTTTCTTCAAGAAAAACTAATGGTGCTGAACAATTTTCATTTTGGTTCTCTGCGTCGCACCAGAAGGATTTCCTCATCTGAGTCACTCCTTCAAATCTATAATTCTACCATTCGTCCATGCATTGAATTCTGTCGGCTTATATGGTCTGGTGTAACCATTACACCACGTCGAGATGTCCATTCGTTTTGCTGAATTGTCCAATGTTCCTCGCCATAAGTGGCATTGTACCACAGCTTGAATTGTTATTCTTTAACTATTGAGGCATAAATACAAGCAAAGCAATAAAGCTACTAAGACGCAATGAGTTACTGAGGGTTAGGGAATATGTGAAACACTACTATTAAAGAGAGAGGCCAATAAAAGAACAAGAATTAAGAAGACAGAATCTTTAATCCTTGAGGGAGGAACACAAGAGATTTTCCTGTTTTCTTAAATGGCAGTCAAAACCATAACTGATGCCGGTTTCAGACACATTTTCCTGAAGCGACAGGAACTGACTGCCGACTTGTTGCATTTAGATTTTTGATGATCAAATTTGACTGGGAAGCAAGAAGCCGAAGGATAGTTCGACTAACGAAATGTGCAAGAGAAGAAATTGTTAGTGTAAAATATCTAACCATTTTAACTGTAAAATGATGAGACCTAACCGCCAATCTAGCACTGCGCTTCAATTCATAACCTCTAGAGACCATAAAGGAAAGTTCATCAGAACAATTACCATGAAAGTATTTACAGAAAAGTCAGAGGGAAGCTATATTAAGGTGGTTCATCACCATAAGTGACATTGCACCACGGCTTGAGTACACCTTTTAAGATGTCTTCTATGTATACTTTCTTGATGATCTTTTTTTTGGGGGGGGCACAAAAACAAGAAGAGACTTTTAAGAGATAAAGTACACAGTTGGAATGTCAATCGTCTGAAGTGTCACAGGATAGAGTGGTGGACTGGAGGATCAAGAGATAGACAATACACAGCTAGAAGACAAATTTTTGATCTAATAGCCGAAATTTTCATGGTGCAGTATAAATACTGTTACAAAAGAAAAATCTTATAACTTCTGAAAGTGTATTGTATCAGCATAAAACTGTAACACAGAGTACATAATAATCTGCTACTTAACACCAGAAAATCTCATTCAATATGGTTCCTTATAGGCTTCTCAAAACGTCGAAGTCTTTCAGGAAAATCATTGATGGCGTCACGGACACAGGCATTTTGTCCTATACTCTCTTCAAATGTGCCTACCAAGCTTAAATATTGTGGTGCAGAGTAGAACAGGCCTCACTCTCAAGAACTATCTACAGACAATAGCCAAGAGCGTTGATATATGATGACGAGGGATACCATTCGTCCTTGGTGATGTAGCCAGGACAATTGTTTCTGTACCACTGCAGTCTTACACAAAAGGTTCAGAACTTCTGACAAATGTATTCGCACAGAATTTTAACACAGAGTAAGTATTAATCTGCTACATAACACCAGAAAATCTCATTCAATATGGTTCCTTAAAGCCTTCTCCAAACGTCGAAGTCTTTCGGGAAAATCATTGATATGTTCTGAATCATTTTTCCTGAAGGGGCAGGAACTGATTGATGACTTGTTAAAAGAACACGATCACGATTAAAAGTCTGTTCAACAGTGAACACTTTCTAATCAGTGGAGATGGTGTTTTGCAGCGTTCCTTCATGAATTTGTTTCAACAACTGCTTACTCCTTTGATGCCTCGTTTTCATTGTGACTTTTGAAAGAATCTGCTTCTTAGTCGTCTTAAATGGAGACATCGCTCGAACGTTTCGACATAGACACCTTATGGTTCTCTCTGATCTTCCGGCCTCCTCACACAATTTTCTCATTGACTTCCTTGGATTACGCCTGATTTTTCATGAACCTGTTTAATGAGGTTTGGCATTCTGGAGGTGTAGGGGCGTCCTGGTATCGGCCTATCTTTGATGGAGAAAGTCTCGTTGTATCGACCGATTTTCTTTTTGATAAGCATTCTATTGATTCCAAGATGTTTTCCACCTTTTAAAATCTCAGTCCGTTTTCATGTTGCTCAACCCTATACTTTCTTTTAAAGAGCTTCACAATCAAGCAACCGTCTATTTCCCTTTAAGGCACATTTAACTCTTTCTGAGTTCTTCGAAACGTAAACAAAGCAATTTCTAAAGAATTAATGGAGTTCTTTTATTCCTAAATATTTTTTATTTAAACGTTATTTTTAGTGGATACTCATATCTTTTATGTACACTTCCTTGTCGATCTTTACCCCATTGAAGCAAGAAAACGTGAGGAGACTTTCATCTTTCTGAAATGGTTATTAAGTTCTGAGGCATTTTCATGAAGAAGCAGGAACTGATTGACCACTTGTTGAAAGAACACGATCACTTTGAGGATTTAAAGTCTGTTCAATTTCTCATCAGTGAAGATGATGTTTTTCAGCGTGCCACCATGAATCCGTTTCAACAACTGCTTACACCTTTGAAACATCTTTTTCTTTTATTATGGCCGCTGAAAGAAGCCGTCTATTGGTTATCCTGTAGGGACGACATCTCTAGAATATTTCGACACAACCTCCACATGGTTCTTTCCAATGTTCCGGCCTTCTTAAACAATTTTCTCATTGATTTGGATGACGCCCGATTTGTTCATGCAGCTGTTTAATGAGTTTTGACATCCTGCAGGTGAGATGACAACCTGGTCTCGGTCTATCTTTGATGAAGGAAGTCTCTCTGTATCGATCGATTGTCCTTTTGATAAACGTTCTACTGATTCCAGGTCGTTTTGAAGTTTCAAAATCTCACGTGGAGTCAGTCCGTTTTCATGTTGCTCAATTCTATACTTTCTTTTGATTTCTATAGATAGTGTTGCTAGTACATACTAAAACACTTTGAAAAAATAGTATGCGTTGTTGGACGACTATCAAATCATAAACAACAATGCTGTGACTAATAAAATCCGAAGTAGAATTAAGTTGAAATTTTGTAACAGCGTTTAAGCCACACCCTGTAAATATACAGGGTGTCCATAAAGTTCGTGTGCACTTTAAAAAATTAATAACTTTATTTGTATTTGCGATAGAAATAATCTGTAAAATATGTTATAAAGTTTAATGTATCTAGTTTTAAGTATAGCAAAAATAAGTAATGTGATTTCAGGCATTACTGTAAATCAGTTGGCAAATGTTTTCTGTGAACTGCAAAATCGTATTACCCTTTGTATTGCTAATGATAGAGAACATGTGGAAACTTAAATAAAATTTCAATAAAACTTTAAAAAATATAGATTTACTTCTTTCTAATCCTTTTTACAAATTATTTCTATCGCAAATACAAATAAAGTTATAAGTTTTTTAAAGTGCACACGAACTTTATGGTCACACTGTATATTAACTGGCTAAACTCTCACAATCTTTCTTTCATCTCTCTTGTATAACATTTCTTGTCTTGTGTGTTTTTTTTGTGGGGGGGGGTTCATTTAAAACACTTCCAGTAGTAGCAAGCGTCTTCTAGATGGTTAGAACAAATAATACAATTTTATAGCAAAATGATCCACAATATATTTCATCTGTAGTTGAAAGCTTAAAGAACATTTCAAAATATTTAGATTTCGGCATTAAATAACCCATAGAGGTGTTGATATGCCGCTAAACAAAATCAATCAAACACGAAAAGAACTCTCCTACAATTTCTGAAAGAAATCAAACTGTATTCCAAAATACAACACAACAACAAAAAAAAAAACATATCACCACCTCTAGTAATTATGTCCGCACAAACATGTATATGCACAAAAGCTGAGCATCATCTACCATGTATTCAATTGTGAAAGCAGAATAACATATAACTAAATGTGAATATCAATGTGCCACACTTTTCTAACTTTACTCTTAGAGGCTGTAGCCCAATATATCATACCATTTTGGAATCACGACGACTCCGTGATCAAATTAAAAACATTCCGATCTGGATCCGAAGCCGCAATCTTGAAATTTTGGTATAACAAATTTTCATTACTGTGATATACTTTTTTTTGTTTTTGTTTTTTTTTTTACGTGATTTTTTGCGACGAATTTTTTTTGTACGATAACAAATTTTATAACTTGGAAATAAATTTGAGAATAATCGAAATTAATTGCGAAATCCAGCGAAAGTCACCCATGAAATAAAAATAACTGTTTGTACAGAATGTAAGGACCTACGTACATCAAATTGTCTTTAAAATAAGTGTCAGCAGAACACTTATCATTGAACTTTTAAAAGGTAAGCTTAAATATTAATGCAATACTTAAATGCACCGATCAAATTTGAGTTCTGTAGTTTATTGTTGCCTATCGCATACGGCAGCAGTAAGCCTCGCAAAAAGAAATCTTCGTCAAGAGAGGACCAGATTGCAATCGAAAGAGCCAAGGGAAAGAAAGCCCTGTACAAATGAGAATCAAGATCAAACTGCAGCCAGGAGAGCTTCCAATGCTGAAAACATGCAACTTAGGGGCTCTTAAACTTCTGAACAAGCCGAAGGCCCAATGAAGAGCCCTACGCAGGAGCTAGTTTAATTGCTGCCCCAAAAATATAAGCTAATATATCATATTTTTAATGCTTCAAATCTACCAAGAAAATTAAATTTCGACATTAAATGACCCATAAGACTTTGATATACCGTTAAACAAACAAAACTACAAGGACTTTCCAAAGTATCTTACACTTATGCTAATAATACGGAACAATTCCTACTTAGGAATTTGCCTATTATTCTGACTTTTATTGGCTCAACAAAATAAGGAATGGTCAGCTTCTGTCCAAATATGGCAACAGTACTTCATTTTCGGACTGATCTAGCTCTAAAACAAAATGAAGGATAGCATGAGTTAGGTACTTACTGAAGCGGTTTTCCAATCCTCAAGAACCACAGTAGGGTCGACTGATAAAAGCATACAGCTAAACAATCTTAACTTGTTAATATATAAAGCTATATAATCCTTTTATGTAGTCAAAATAAAACTTTTGCAAGCCAGTGTACATAAATTATTACTTATGTTATAAAATCAGAGATGGAGATGTGTGGATGTTTAACAATGATTTCTTTTGATAATACTTTTATTAACGACAAATATTTTCTGTTTCTTTTGTTTTGTTTTGTTGTTTTTTGGGGGGGTGCGTGTGTGTGTGTGTGTGTGTGTGTGTGTGTGTGTGTGTGTGTTTACGATCCCCAGTGCATTTAACTGGGTTCGTTTAACATAATATTCTAATTTCATTATTTATCCTTTCCTTTGTTTACTTTGAAATCGTTTTTCCAAAATGTAAATATTCTTAATCGAACGTTACATCCGATTTTCAGTAATCCTTCTCAGGAGATGACTGTCAAACGCAAACGTGAAACAAACCAACCTGGAAAAAAAAAAAGATTTTCAAATAAATAAATAAAAATAAAACCTCATGGCAACTAATATTAGGTACCTCCGCTAGATCGCTAAAAAAAGAGTATAGCGTGATGAAAAAGACGCCAAACTTGACGAAAACAAAATTTTATCGTCTAAATGTTTCTGTTATTATTAAGAGGAAAGATCAAAGTATTTTGGGGGTATTTTTTTTTTTTTTACATTTTTTAATAGTTCCTAGCATGTCCGAAATTTTCGTTAAAAATCTTGTTTTTTTTTTTTGAGTCAGCAAAATTTCCATTTTATAAAAAAACTGGAAATCTCACTTTGAAATTCTTTTAAATATCAATTATCATTTTTTCAAAACTTATTTTAAGAAAATCAGAAATTATAATGTTTATTTAAAATATTTTGAACCAAACTTAACTTAGCTTCTGCGCCGAAAAGATGTAATTTGAAAATAAAACAAAGCAGGTCATAAATGTTCGCGTCTCTTGACAGGTGATGAATGACATATTGACGGATTCCGTGAGGCTAATTTATTCTACGGATGGAGAAAATTGAAATGATTTACTTTTAAGTGAACAAATTATTTACCTTGTTATTTTTAAGGAAAACTTTCAGCGCTCTAATTTTTTTTTTTTTTTGTACTTAGCTTTCACCTTTACGTTTACGATGCTTTATGAAAAATATATTATAAAGAAATTAAAATAAGACTGTTGAGAGTAAGATTAAATTTCATATTTCAAAAGAAATTACTTTATAGGTACCTTTCTTATGAAATTTTATCAGAAGTGTACATAATATACTATAATTTTACGTACATTTATTACATTTTACTGTGTTATTTGTATTTCCATTCATTTTATTTTAAATTTTTTTATTTCATTTATGGAAAAATGTCATAACTGAGATTAATATAAAAATAAGATCATATAAATTTCATAAGATGATACTGATACTTGTAGGTACCCTTCTCAGTTGAAATTGAAAAATCAAATTAACTTCTCCACACGTGCTTCTCAAAAGTAAAGGCCTTAACAGCGGAGAACAATGCTTAATTCAAATAACGCAACTTAATTGTATTCTGGTTGGTCTTCCGTACTTTATAATTACAGACTGATTATAAACACAAAATTACTTTTCTTCATTACTGCGGATCTTCTGATTAGTCAAAATGATACAATTTACAACGCGCTAAAAAAAATCTATCTCATAAGGACACTTAGGAAACCCGATGCGGCTTTTAACTAATTTTATAATATTTTAAAGAATTAAATGTAAAAATCTAATGTAATTAAGAAATAACAAATAATTGTATCAAAAACTCATTTTTCATCGAAAAAACTTTCTGCTTTCAGAAAATATTGTCCATATTCATAAAAACAACTGAAAGCAAATAAAAGCATTTGAAATTAAATAATATATTTGTTTTATTGAGTTTTGTATGTTACAATTCAAAGCTGATTTTCAGGTAGAGAAGGTCCAATTAAAAACAAAAAAAAAACATGATTTGCATTCCTCAAAGCCTTGTGCTTTTAACTTTTGTAATCACTAAACCCGATACGATCGAATATCTAGCGTTTTCATAAAATTAGTTATGGCGGGGTAATAAATATTTAAAAAAAATGTCTACCATGAATTTTATAAAAAAAAAACATATTTATAATAATTTCGATCATCTGAGTTCCTGAAAGTTTCATTAACATCCGACATTTATTTTTATTTTTGCAAGATTTTCCAAATTAATGTCTGTCATATAAAAAAAAAATGTGCTAAAAATTGTCTGTGTTATTTTACTAGTTCCGGTGATACAAAGAGAAAGAATTTTTTTCTTAATCAAAATTTAGAATGTTCTAAAAAAAGGAAAAATTTTTTAAAATAATTAAAAAACTTTGGTCTTTCCTCTTAATAATATAAGCATTTAGACGATAAACTTTTGTTTTCGGCAAGGTCGGCGTCTTTTTCATCAAGCTATGCTCTTTTTTTAGCGATTCGTGGAGGTACCTATATATATATATATATATATATATATATATATATATATATATATATATTCCAATGTAATAAATTATAACCATGAAATATTAGTGTTTGAACCTTTTATATTATATTATCGCTCTGTACTGGACATTGAGCTCTACCTGAATTCTATCCTCTTGGAAATATATATATATATATATATATATATATATATATATATATGTGTGTGTGTGTGTGTGTGTGTGTGTGTGTGTGTGTGTGTGTGTGAAAATGTATATAAATATAAATAAATATATATATATATGTGTATAATTATTTATATATTATATGTGCGGTACTTTTTAGAAATCGCTCAATATCAGAGATAGAGCTATCATATTTGGTTGGATAGACGATCGCTAATGCGTGAAACCCAGGGTCACAAACTCACATCTATCCAACCAAATATATATATATATATATATATACTGACCACAAATGTCAGTTTTAACCTCTTCCTGTGTTAAAAAAGCTGTTTATTCCAAATGATTCTGTAAGCTACGAAACAAATGGTAGTCTGAAGGAGAAAGATCGGGAGAATAAGGTGGATGAGGAATTTTCTGCCAACCAAGTTCTTCGATCTTTTGTGACGTGATTCTTCCTGTGTGGGGTCGCGCATTGTCCTGATGAAACATCACCTCTTTTCGATTCACTAGAGCAGGTCCTATTTTTCCTCAAAGCTTGGTTCAAACGCTCTATTGCTGACAGTATATTTGAGCATTAATTGTTGCATTAGGTGGTAAGAATTCAAAGTGGATTATTCCTTGGCGATCCCACCAGATTGAAAGAAGAACCTTTTGCCCATGAAGTTCCCTTCTCGGCTGTGGCTGGGGTCCTTCCCCATTACCAAGCCACTGTCTACGACACTTAATATTTCGATAAAAGATCCATTTTTCGTCGCCAGTCACAAGTCTATCCAAAAAAGGTGAAACAAGTTGGCGAGAATGGAGAGAAGAGCAGATGTCAACACGGGATTTGAGGTTGTTTTCAGACAATTCATGAGGCATCCATTTTCCAAGTTTAGGAACTTTTCCAAGTTGTTGAAGATGACGATGAACAGTTGTATGGTTTGAACTGAGAACCACTGCCAATTCCTCAACTAATAAAGCAGGATTTTCTTCAACGGCTGCATCAAGAAGCTTTTCATCAAACTCAACTGGACGTCCGGTTCGATCTTCATCTTCAAAGGTGAAATCTCCACCTCTTTTTTGCAAACCATCTTTCATTTACACATTCCTCTCCATAAACTGAGTGAATGTTTCTAGCCGCTTCGGCTGCTGAGTTTCCTTTTTGGAACTCATAAAGCATTATGTACCTCAAATGATTCTTGAGTACTTCCATGTTAGCAGGGTTTTAATCAAACAAAATTTTATTTTATTGCTCTCTGAAATAAAATTTGATCAGTTTAAATGCATCTAAACATAAAAATAATGTTCAGCTCCATTAGACATTATAAAATACTCTTTAAATTTCGTTCATTTTAACAAAAACTTAAAATTCGGACAGAACTTATGTGATGACCTGATATATATATATATATATATATATATATATATATATATATATATATATATATATATATCAAGAAAGAACAGATATATAATCCGGTATTCTTATTGATATTTTTTATTTTTATTTTTACAAAACAGTGCTCAATGTAAATTTACAGAGCATAAATATTATAAATTAACTGATTTAAAATATGGTTTATTCACTACACAGTAATAACCATGTTTCAAAAACCAAAGCTAAAAACTTCAAATTTAATTATATAATTAAATTAAAAGCATTAGTTCTGTTTTATCTTCAAGTGAATTTTGGAATAACTTATTTTTATATTTACCGAGTTTTAAATGCACATATAATTCATAATTTCCTGTTTCCAAGGATACAGAGAAAGCCAATCATTCAGACAGGGGTAGTAGCGTGTTCATTTTTATTAACTATTGTTGCATCAATTAGGGAGGGTAAGGGTGTATTTTTCAACGAATTCTGTCATCCGTTAAATGCATGTCGTCTGGGCTTTTTTTTTATTATTATTTTTTCGTACTAGTATATTTAAAGTTTCTTTCTAAAAGGGCTGTTTGGGTTAGAATACGTTATATTTAACTACTATTTTAAAATATATATATAAACTAACAAGTTTCTGGGCAGGCCTCTGCTACAAGGGTCGGTTAGCTAACAAGCAAACAGGCATGCTTGGCTACGGTCCAGTCGCCATTATTATGAAGGAGACATTGTCTCACTTAGAAAACAAAACTGATTCGTTTATGTTTCTCACTCCTTGAAAATTTTGCTATCGTCGTAATTAAAGTTGCATTTAGGAAGATTGTGTTGAGCCAATCTTTAATCATAGAAAGTTTCATATTATTTATCTTCTTCTTCTTTTCATCTTCTTCTTCTTTATATGCGATGTCCTCACAGGACGTATGCGATCATGGCTCGCCACAATTTTCTATCTTTGTTGTCCTGTGAGTATCAGATTTTCTAAGCGCTCTTTCCTTATTATATACACTCGAAATTTCAACTGCCTCTTCCTGATGTTACTTACAAGTTCCCTTTTTGTTTTCCTTTTCTCTAAAACTTCGTCGGAGCTCACATATTAGGTCCATGATATGCTCAGCATCCTTCCGTAGAACCACATTTATGCTGCCTCAAGTCTCTTCTTCATCTGTGAGGAAATAGTCCACCATTCACTGCCATAGAGGAAGGCTTATATTGCATAACAATTCAAACTTAAGTTTTAACTTTTTTAAGTCCTAATATGACGATAAACTACATCCAGCAGCAAGGTTGCTGATCGGGAGATTGGAGCTTTTGAGGAGCGTGGAACCACCTCTTAATTCTTGTTGTTCCTAGATCCACCCTGATCTGAGGTGGCAGCACCTGTTAGGGTCCCAGCTATGGGCAAATAGTGAACTACCAATCTTCTTTTCTTTGAGGAGATTGTCCAGCATTTCCTGCCATATAGATAACCCATAGCAGTTCAATAGTCTTTTCTTTGTTTCTAATGAAGTTTTTTGTTTCTTAATACTCTGCTTAGCTTTTGGAAGGCATCTTTGGCTATCGCAATGCGTCTTCTGATTTCAGTGTCGCATGTTCCGTCCTGTTAAAACACTTCCCAGATATTTAAATAGTTTTACTTGTTTTATTTTAGTATCTACGATTGGTGTCTTCCTGCAAATTTATATTTAGTCCTTTCTTCGTGCTTTCCTTCTGCAGAAGTTCTTGTAGTTTTGTTTCTGTGTCTGCTATCAACACTGTGTTATCTGCATATCTTATGTTGTTAAGATTATGACCACCAATAAATCCTGCTAGGATTTCCAGTTCTCTCTAAATCGCCTCACGGTATAGGATGAATATGTCCGGTGAGAAGACACACCCTTGCCTTATGCCCCTTTCTATTTTTCTATATCGGCTGAACTATTTTTCTATCCATATGCAGACGATTTGCTGCCAGTATAGTTTCTTAATTATTCTAATATGTTGTCCATATATGTAAAGGTTGATGTGCAGTTCCAACCGATCTTTATGGCGTAATTTATCGAACGCCTTTGTGCAATCTCTAAAACCCGGGTACATGTCCTTCCGAAATTGGAAAATGGCAAAAGAATTAAAACCATCCAGAGATTTAAAGCGTTTAGACGTCAAAGACAGACATTGAATTTTGACTTCTGCGAAATTCTTCGGGAAGAGTGAATGCGTCAAAAATTACTTTGTGTGCCGTTGTTAACAAAATCCTCATGAACTAATTTTTGTCCACATTTGTGTATGTCATTCGTTCTTTCTCTGGGCCGCACCTGCTTTTTCCTTCTTCAATCTCTCTCTCCCCCACTCTCTCTCTCTCTCTCCTCTCTCCCTCTCTCTCTCTCTCTCTCTCTCTCTCTCTCTCTTTATATATATATATATATATATATATATAATTTATCATATAGACAAAACAGTTTACTCACTACAAAGATGCAACTTCGTTTCTGTGCATTTCAATTGCACCTCGCCTGGTGAGAACCAAAAATGGTTATGAATAGTGCTGCAAGCCGTATGTAAAATGGCACTTCCTTTCTTCCATTTGCTTGAGAAAAAAAATATACATAAATCAAATAGGTTGCATCTTTGTAGTGAGTAAAATGTTTTTGCCTATATGAAAAAATTATAATAAATAAATAATTATCACTCTACTATCGGTATCGAGCCCTCTTTTGGATTAATGCTGTGAACGTTGGAATTTATATATTACTTTCGTTCTCATTACATCGTATATATATATATATATATATATATATATATATATATACAAGGGTGTTTCATTAAGGAGGAATATATATATAAGGGTGTATCACCTACGATGCTTACAATGTGCCGACTTAGGGTTTTAAAATCATTCAGTGTGCCAAGAGCATATGCATTTTTTATACAAGTCAAGGTCAATATACCTGTTCGACAATATATTTTATATAGTAATACTTACATAATATATATATATACTTTAGTATATATTAAAATTGAAATTGCTAAATATCTTCTTTGCGTTGTAGTAGTTATTGGTTCGGACTTCGTGATGTCATTTGCGTCTGTGTGCAATTGGAAAATTGCTTGGCTTGCCGTAGGTTGCTGACTCCTGATCTAGATGAATAAACCATTGTCACTTGCATGAAGAAAGACGGAGGGTGCAACGGCCGAAACGTCGTGAATATAGCAATAAAAATGAGGACAATAGGTATGCTACAAAATTGTTGGAAGGTAACGTTAATTCTTGTAAGCGCGCGTGTGTGTGTGTATGTGTGTGTTTGTGTGATGAAGGTCCATAGATGTCACCCTTGTATATGTTGGTGAAATGTAGCGAAATGTTGCAATAATTTTGTATTTGGTTGGATATTTATATTCGTATATGTGCATGTGTGGGGAATGTCTGTTTTTGTTGGTGAAATGCAGCAAGATATTGTAATAATCATGTTTTGGTTGGATTTATCATTAAAGCATTTCTCATGTGTATTTTTGAAAAGGATTTGTAAATTTTCATGTTTATTTTATGTATTAGATAGATATAAGTTAGATTCATGAATAATGAGTCTGCAGAAAGATGGCGATGTGATGTAATGTTTTAAGTGAGTGTTTATAGTTGGTAGTTATGTTATAATTATATTTTCAAAATATTTTCTCTTTAAAAGGTTATGTTCTTTTTTAATTAGGCTGACATTAGTGAAATCAAAGTTGTGCCCCACGTCGTTTCGATGTAAGACAAAAGAATTAGAATATCTGTCTAAACACAAGTCTCCCTTGTGTTCGTACATCCAGGTTTTTAGATCACGTTATATATATATATATATATATATATATATATATATATATTATTATAATTATTTTTTAAAATATGATTCCTTCGCTACATAAGAGTTCTCATGTTTCAAAAACGAGAGCCGAAACCCTCAATATAATTTTTAAATTTAAAATTGAAGTATCAAGCCCTGTTTAATCCTAAAGCGAAAATTTAGGAATAACCAATCTTGAAATGTATGCAACTTTATAATGTTCATTCGCAAAATTACTATGGAAACGGTTGGGGCGACCATTTTGATAAGAGGCCTAAGAGTTAATTTTTATCCACATATCAGTGACCTTCGGAAAGAGGTCAAGCTGAGGTAGGGTGGGGGAATCCATTCCAAAGCGAATGATGCCATTCATGTACGCACATCGTCTGTTCAGTCACAGCGAAAGATAGCTTTTGGCACCATAATATGTCGTTAAGTGTCTAGAGAATTTCGTTTTATTTTATTTCGACTATTTACTTATTTATTCATTTATTTTTTATTTTTTTATATATTTATTTTTTTAATTTTTTTTGTATATGTAGCACTGTTTTTTTAAAATAAAAACAAAAATACTAAAGAACTTTTTTCTACATATCTGCATATAAATATAAATATAAATATATATATATATATATATGTATGTATGTATGCATGTATGTATTTGCCTATTTTTATTTCTCTATCTCTTCCTATCTTTCTCTTTTTATCTCTTTATCTATGTCTTTATCTTTCTTTTGTCTCTTTCTCTATCGTTTTTTCCCTGTATATATATATATATATATATATATATATATATATATATATTTGTACTAAATTTTTATTTTTTTATGTTTCTCTCTTTACCTCTATCTTTCTTAAGCTCTTTATCTATTTATATCTCTCTATCCCTTTTTCTCTTCGTCTCTCTTTTCTATCTCTTTTATCTTTATTTCTCAATCTCTTTATCTATAGCGTTTCATCTCTCTCTTTTTAACTCTATTACCCGCCTTATCTTTCTCTATCTCTTTACCTACCTTTATATATATATATATATATATATATATATATATATATATATATATATATCATCTCTCCCTCTTTATCTGTTTACCTATCTCTTTATATCTCTCTGTCTTTTTATCTATCTGTTTATCGCGCTAATAATCTCTCCTTCCTTTATCTCTCTATCTATCTTTTTTTTTTTTTTTTTTTTTTTTTTAGCGCTTCACCCCAAGCAAGGCGAGAAGCCACTAGGACGCAAGGGGTTACAGAAAATTTGGAGCAAGATCAGATAGGAGTGATAGAGGAAAGGATGAGGAGAAGGGTAGTGGATAGATCAAGGCATCTCTCTCTCCATATATATATATATATATATATATTTTGCTTACTTTTCAATTATCTACCTTTTAACTCTTTTTGCATCGCTCTGAATCTCTTATCTGCACGCAGTAGTGCAAATATAATCAGCTAATTATTTAAAAGCTATGTGTTAGGCTTTTATTTCATTATAGCTACATTAATAAAATTAAGATATATACAGACGCATATATACACACACATACTTAATCTGCTCTCTTTCTCCCTCTCTCTCTCTCTCCCTCTCTCTCTCTCCCCTGTCTCTATCCCTTTCTCTCTATATATATTGTGTATTTAGGCAGAAAACCTTCTTTGATGCAACTTTCATTAAATATAACAAACAAGGTGCTTTGATTATTAATTTTTATATAATTTCTCATATGATCTTATAAGTTTTTTTTTACTTTCCCGAGTCTAGTAGAAACCTCAACAGAATGCAGAAAGCACTTGACGGCCGTTTTGTCCTATATTTGGGACTCATCAGGAGTGCGCATCCAATACCGAGAATTGTGAACCTGACAGTTACGTTATCAGGCAAACGTCATACCAACTTTACAAATGGGCCTCGGTGACGAATATATATATATATATATATATATATATATATATATATATATATATTATCAAAATACATTTTTTACATTTTTGATAATATATATATATATATTATCAAAAATACATGGGAATTCACAGATAATAAAGAAAAGGAAGCAGTGGAGAGTCATCTTCCTCTACGTTCAGAAGAGAGAAAGAAAACTGAATAACAAACTATGGAGAATTATGAGGAACCACTCCACTATATTTCTCTAGAACTCACGCCAATCCAATGATAATGAAAAAGAGGAAGACGAGGAGAGTCATGAAAAGAAATGGTATTTAAAAAAAATTATTAACATATTTTTGCCTAAATCCGTATATTTTCATTTGCTTTTTTACACCTTTATTATGTTTGTTCGAGTGCACGCATGCGCGTGTGTGCGTGTGCGCGCGTGTGTGTAATTGAAACATCCCGATGGAAGCCTTCTCGACGTTCTTTATCCAAATGATTAAACACGCGTGTTTCTTTGTCGTCATCATCATCGTCAGAGGAAAACAGAATGGGACTGGGATTAAGCACTAATCTCCACAGGGATTAACTCTAACCACAAGCACGTACAAATTAGTCTTTAACATACCGTAAAACATCCTGAACTCAACACTTCATCAGTAGCAATCAGACGATTCGTAAGCACTTTTTCCCGAAAAACAGTATCAAAAGATCGGCTTTAATAATCCCTCAAATTATGTCAATATTATGTAATTTTTTTATGAATTTATATCTCGACACAATACCTCTCCAATGTTATTAGAAGTCAAGTGACAGTAAGTTCCTCTAAATAATTCTTTTTTTTCTTTCATATTTGCAGTGGTAAAAAGACAATGCGGTCGGAATGATTTCAATTCCTCTTCTTCCTCCTTTTCAATAGCTTTAATCTTTTCTCGAACGTTCATATTCACTACATTATTGACACAATCTTATCATAATGAAATGTGCAGATGACGCAGTGTTGATTGCAGACACAGAAACGGAACAGCAGGAAACACTGGAAAAGGTTAGAAAGGAAGTCGAGAAGAAAGGAATAAATATCAAAGAATATCATAGACAGAATGCATGGTTGTCAACAAAAGGAAACGGGTCAAGAAGCAAACGAAGAAGGAAATAAACGCCACCCAGCGGCGACATTCTTGTCTATAAGCCACTACATCTTGTAACAAATGTAAGAAAAGACAGAAAGAGTGAGGGTAATTTTATAGATTCAAACAGCGCCTTCTAACGATAGTTTTAGTGAAGCCACGTGGGCTAATTCACACAAGTGAAAAGGTGAAAGTATATAGCTTAATCAGGAAAAAATAATTTATGCTGCGATTGCTAAAATCTACGGTACGAACGATTTATCTGTTTGTCGCATAAGTTTTATTACGGTGTATTGTTGCAATTGTTTTATTTTATTTAAGCCGCGAGAACACTTGGTTTGGTTTGGTTTATTTTGTTTTACGGCATATCAACTTCAATGGGTTATTTAATGCCGACAACATTTTTAGGATAGATTCGTATGAATAGAATATGTATTCTTTGCTCTAGATTGGTTTGGTTTATTTTGTTTTACGGCATATCAACCTCAATGGGTTATTTAATGCCGACAAAAATTTTATTGCTGGTAATATTTTTTTGTCAAAAATCTGTCTCTGGTAATATATTTCCTTCAAAATTGTATTGCTGGAAATTTTTTAAAAAACAAAACAATGAAAACACAATGAATGAATTCATTTTCTCTCTCTCTATCTCTCTAGCTGTCAGCACTAACGGATCGCCGTTCGTTAATGAATAGAGCCCTCTGGCTGTCTGGCGTTTGTTTATATTCGTAAAAACAATATGCTAGAATTCGTCTTTCTCTCTGCCGATGCGCCGATGGCTTGGGGTAGAAACTCCGACTGATAACAAATCGGTCAGGTTTCGTTCCTGGCTTGAAGCATTCGGTTGTCTAGTCGCACTGATGAGCTGTGATACAGCGAAACAGGCCTGTATGCGAATGATATTGTATATAAAGCGTGCCCATAAAGTTCGTATGAACTTTATGGACCTATATATATATATATATATATATATATATATATATCGTAAAAAAAGAAAGAACAGTATGATATATAATCCGGTATTTTTATTTTTAAAAACAGTGCTCAATGTAAATTTACAGAGTATAAATATTATAAATTAACCGATTTAAAAATATGGTTTCATCGATACAGAGAAATTACCATGTTTCAAAAACAGAAACTAAAAACATCAAATTCAATTATATAATTTAAGATAAAACAGAACTAATGCTTTTGATTTAATTATATAATTGAATTTGAAGATTTAGTTTCTGTTTTTGAAGCATGGTAATTCCTGTGTAGCGATGAAGCCATATTTTTAAATCAGTTAATTTATTATATATATATATATATATATATATATATATATATATATTGGGAAATATAACAGATATTGAATGTCTATTATGTTTGATCATGAGCTGTTCTAAACTTCGTATATTTGCTTTAATTTCGGGTGAAAATAAAGACAAAATTGACCAACATTTGGATAATTTTTATTTAAACGTAATCAGATTATTTAATCACGTTTAGATCCTTTAAAAACTATGGTTAAATTTTGTTTTTCTTGCATTAGCAAATATATTAGCAAAAAAATAATTAATTATTATAATAATTTATTATATTATTATAATAATATAATAAATTATTATAATAATGTTTTATTATTAATAAAAAAAATTAGATAAAAAAATGAACATAAATCAGTATGGAAATTTTAGCGTTTTTTCCAAGAAAAACACTCTGATTTGGTAATTCTTGCAAAAAATCAAATAATAGTCGGATTGTAATGAAACTTTCTGGACTTAATCACAAATGAATGAAATATTTTTTTAAATGTTTCTTGTTTACTAGATCTTGCTAATTTCTTTTTAACATATTTTATCCCTATCTCACCTAATTTCATGAAAATTCGAGACATTCATTTTTGTATATTTTAACGTCTATATTAGTTATAAGCACAAGTCCTTGGAAAATGTAAATCATCAATTTCGTTTTATAAAGCAAAGCCAGCAGCAATAGAAAATCTGCCCTTAATTATAAATTAATAAATGCAATAAAGCTAAAAATTTATTTAATTAGAAAATATTTTAATTGCTTTTAATGAATAAATTTTTACGGACAGAATTGACATCGAAGATGTGTGTGTGTGTGTGTGTGTGTGTGTGTGTGTGTGTGTGTGTGTGTGTGTGTGTGTGTGTGTGTGTATAATTGAACATTGAAGTCAACACTCAAAGACGACAGACTTTTTCATGGTAAACGCAATCATCAGGCCACATGTGTTGACTACTAAATAAACGATTAGAATTTATGTAAAATTTCTTTTTACTTCGTTACTAAAAAATCGAAAAGACTGAACAAAAGTATATAAAATAAAATAAATTAAAAGCAAGTAAAATAAATTAATCCAAATAAATAAATAATGAATTAACAAACCACTCCCGCCAAAATAATCGTTACAATAGAGTACCTATAATGCACCACTGACCCGTAAATATAAATAAAAACCAACATATATTGACTTCAATGTTGACTTTTATATTTACATACCCTGTATCACTGATATTGAACACTTTATCCCATAAATATAAAACACCTTAAAACTATATATATATATATATATATATATATATATATATATATATATGAGGATGCACGGGGGAGTAATAGATAGCGGCTTGCATTAAGGAATCAGAAAGCCGAGTTCGAATCCATTGCATTCACTTACGTCATAATACCATTGGGAAAGGTGTGAATCCTCTTCCTCTCCCTCCAGCTATGGATAAATAGCAGAGAAGACTAGGTTCTATAGTCTTGGATGGCAACGGGTCTAGGAGAAGAAAAATCTGAATTCAAAAACCTGTGGAGGGTCGTTTGGGGAACTTGTAGCACGTAGTGCACCAGGTCTCTGTAATCGGCCCTTCAAAAAAATGATGGTTCTGCACAAAATTTCACCATTATAATCAAATCTCATGTGCTGGTGTGGGGTGTCGGTTCCAGAACTGATCCGCTTGATCCTCATACGTCGAACTCGACGGGAGAGTCATATATATATATATATATATATATATATATATATATATATATATATATATATCATTTATTCGAAAATTATAGCATAAAATGTTATAAAATCACTACAAAAATAGCCATTTTGTTTCAACACTTCTGGTGTCTTATCAAGTGATGGTGTTGAATGTCGATTCTACGTTCAACACCATTACTTGAAAAGACGTTATAATTTTCGAATAAATGATTATATTTGCTATACTCTGTATTGAGCACTCTTTTAAGAATAGTCTGTTTTTATTTAAATTATTTGCTCTTGATTTACATTGAGCTCTCTGGATTTTATCCTCCTTGGGTTTACCCATACGGATTACCTAGTTTTTCATAAACTATATATATATATATATATATATATATATATATATATATATATAGTATTTTGGGCTGCAGATCATTATTTGAACATCTATTGTTAAAAATGAAATGTTTGAGGCCATTAAGAGTTAGATCTTTACGCGAGCTACACGCTTGCGGCCTTGTACCGGGCTAAATCCGGTTTACTAACGTTATTATTTGACTGAAATCATGAGAGCGATTTGCGCACGTTCAGATTAGGGAGACTAGTAGCAAAGACGCAATGTCAGATCTGACCTGCCACGTTTTCTCTTGTCCTCTTCCACTTGGCAGAATCAAAAGCTTGGAAGGGGAAAAAACAAGATCAAAGCTCCGAATCCGACCTCGAAACAGTTCATTTCTAACTAAAACCAGCTGTTGGCCTCTTTGAAATCTCTCTGAGCAAGCCAACCCACCTCAGTCTCTCTCTCTCTTTTTCTCACTCTATCTCTCACTCTATCTCTCTATCTCTATCTCTCTCCCCCTGCCTCTCTTTCATCTTCTTATTCATCGTTTCTCTTTCTCTTTTAATTCTTCCTTTCTTCATTTCCCTCTTCCTCTCAAAGACGCACTTTCGCACTCTTATACCTTCAGTTTCTTTTTCTCTTTCATTCTTTCTCCGAGTTTTCTTATATATCTTATTTCTATCTATCCCCCCCTCTCTCTCTCTCTCTTTTTCTTTTTTTTTTTTTGCCTCTCTGTCTGTCTCTCTCTCTTTCTGTTTTATATCTTCTGGGCTTTTCCTCTCTTTAGCTTCCTACTTCTCTCATTTTTTTCTCTTTACATTTGTCTCTGTTGTTCCTTTCTTTTTCATGCTCTTTTCTCTTTCCCATTATCTCTCTACCTGTCTGTCTGTCTATCACTCTCTCTTTCTCTTTCTCCCCCTCTATCCATATATATATATATAGATAGATAGACAATCATTCACTATTTCTTGCTGTCGTCTTGTTTTAGTCCCATTTCTGAATTTCTCGCTATCTCAGTTATGTCACACATATATATATATATATATATATATATATATATATATATAGTATTTACATTAGTCGGACTATTGTCCTCATCTTTGTTGCCATATTTGTCGCAAAAACGTTTCGGCCGTTGTAACCACGCGAGAGTGAAAACGCTCCGGCCTTCTTCAGGTGGTTGGAATTTCGAACTGAACCCTTTATTTCGATCACTGGGGTAGACTGTTCTAGTTCCACGTGCCATGTTTGATGGATGTCAGTTATCAGTTATCTCTTGCTAATTCTCCCTCTGAAAGTTCTCCACTGCCTTAACCGGGTATTGAACTCACACTCTTTGGGTCTTGTCACTGGATCTAACCAACGCCTTTATCCACTGTGCCATGTCTCCTTGAGGACATGAACTAGAGTTCTGGGCATGAATTTCTGGGTATTATAAACCTAATGTTTCAGCAACTATTTTTTACCAGTGCTCATATTGCAACTTTGTTATCATAGTCCGACTAATGTAAATACTGTACATAATACCTCATCTCAGAAATATAGACACACACACACACATATATATATATATATATATATATATATATCAGGCTTTTTATTTATATCTTTTCTGTTTGTTCATATCTATCTATCTACTTATCTATCTATCTGTCTATCTCTCTTCCTTTTCCCTACACCGTCTTCGTTTCTCTTTCTACTATCTTATTGTTCCTTTCTCTCTCTCTCTCTCTCTTTGTATACTTATTTTCATTCTTTCTTTTACTTTCTTTTTCACTTTTACTGTATTTATCTTTGCCTCTTTCTCTCTCTCTCTCTCTCACCCATTCTCTGTCTATTACTCTCTCTTTCTATCACTGCCATATATTAATTTCCTTTCTATTACTATTCTAGTAGTTTCTCTCTTTCTGTATCTGTCTCTCTTCCTGGCTTTGTCATCTTTTGTCTCCCTTCTCTCTCATGTCGTCTCTTTGTCATCTCTCTCTTCTCTCTCTCTCTCTCTCTCTCTCTCGCTCTCTCTCTCTTTCAGTCTCACACTTTTTCCCTTTTACTCTCTGCTTTTTTCATTTGCATCATTCCTTTAATCTTGCTTTCTTATTATCTGTCATACGTCTCTTCATCTCTCCATATCTATCTATCTATCTATCTATCTATCTATCCTTTCTATATGTCTCTCTCACTCTTTTTTCACTATTTTCCTCTTCTTTCTGCATGTCTATATGTCTCTCTCACTGTCTTTCTCCCTCTCTCTCTTTATATATATATATATATATATATATATATATATATATATATATATATATATTATAAATTAATTGATTTAAAATATATTATTTTCTTCATACAGTTCCAACCATGTTTCAAAAATAGAAGCTAAAAACCCAATTTTATTTTTGCAAATAAATTAAAAGCATTAGTTCTATTTCATCTTCAAGCGAATTTTGGAGTAACTTTTTAAAATTTACCGGGTTTTAAATACACAGCTAAAATCACGTTTCCATGGTTACAGAATATTCTACTCAAATTGAACACGGTGTCTAGATTTTCCTTATGACAGTATCATTGTATCAGTTATTAGCTACATTTTGGTAAGGGTGAGGATGTATTTTACACTGAAACCTGACGTCGTTTGAATGGATGTCGTCTGAATTTTAAAAAAAAAAAAAAAATTGTTAACGGTAAAAATTTTCAACGTCATCTTTTAAAATTAAAGATTTTTTTACAATACTTTTATTTAACTACGATTTGAAATATTTTCCTTTTTAATTTTTATTTTACTATATTCTTTTTAAGAACAGTTAAATGTATTAGAATCCATTATATTATGTAGGATTATTTTAACATTAAGTTTAAGTATGTATATGAGGTTACATTTTTTTTTTTTTTTTTTTTTTTTGTATATGACTATGACAGCAGAAATGGTTACTTAATTTCACTGATTCAGTAAACTTTTCTTTTTATATATAAACCTATTATTATAATATTTCATGTAAGTACTGAGGACATGGGTCATTCAAAAGCTTACATGTTATGGTATTTCATATTAATTTTATTTTACTATAGGTGTTATTTTTTGGATCTTTTTAATGCGTGTAGTATTATTTAAAAAGAAATTTAGGTTAGAATTCATTCAATTTAACTACAATTTTAATTACAAATTCAAAATTACAACTTTAAAATTTTAAAATATTTTCATTGTTTAGTTTTAATAGACTATATTACTTTATAACAGAAGGAAAATTACTCATATTAAGTAAGATTATTTTTCCATATCAAAGTATATGTAAATTTTTTTTTTTTTTTTTTTTTTTTTTTTTTTTTAAATTTAAATATTATTTAATTAATATTAATGGCACTTACTACTAAAACTTAGCTAAGTCATTTCTCAGATTTAGTAAACTTTATTTATTTATTAATTAATTAATTTATTTATTTCAAATATATGTAACCTAATTAATAAAGTTTCATATGTATGTATAAATAACATGTTAGAATTCATTTTATTTTACTACAATTTTAATTTCAATTTTAAAATTTTAAAATTATAACTTTAAAATTTTAAAATATTTTCATTGTTAGTTTTAATTTAGACTATATTACTTTATAACAGAAGGATAATTACTCATAGTAAAAAATTTTTTTTTTCCTATCAAAGTATATGTAAATTACAATTTTAAACTTTTAATTTAGATATTATTTAAGTAATATTAATGGCCCAGACTACAAAACTATCTAAGTCATTTCTCAGAATTAGTAAACTTTATGTATTAATTCAAGTTTAAGTATGTATATGAGGTTACATTTTTTTTTTTTTTTTTTTTTTTTTTTTTATATATATAAACCTAGTGATATAATGTTTCTCATGTAAGTACAAAGGACATGGGTCATTCAAAAGCTTACATCTTATGGCATTTCATATTAATTTTATTTTACTATATTTGCTTTTTTGGGATTCTTTTTAGTGCGTGTAGTATTATTTAAAAGAAACTTAGGTTAGAATTCATTCAATTTAACTTTAATTTTAGTTTCAATTTTAAAATTACAAACTTTAAACTTTTGAATTATTTTCATTGTTAGTTATATTAGACTATATTACTTTATAACAGAAGGAATATTACTCATAGTAAGTAAAATTATTTTTCAATATCCAAGTATATGTAAATTACAATTTTTAAACCTTTATATTTTAAAATATTATTTTAGTAATATTAATGGAACTTACTACAAAATTAGCCAAGTCATTTCTCGGATTTAGTAAACTTTATTTATTACTTAATTTATTTATTTATTTTAAATATATGTAACCTAAGTAGTAAAGTTTCATATGTATGTACCAAGAACAGGTTAGAATTCATTTTATTTAACTACAATTTTAATTACAATTTTAAAATTTTAAAATTACCACATTAAAATTTTAAAATATTTTCATTGTTAGTTTTAATTGACTATATTACTTTATAACAGAAGGATAATTACTCATAGTAAGTATAATTATTTTCCATAACAAAGTATATGTAAATTACAATTTTTAAACTATTATATTTAAATATTTAAGTAATATAAATGGCACAGACTACAAAACTATTCAAGTCATTTCTCAGATTTAGTAAACTTTATGTATTAATTAATTAAATTATTTATTTTAAATATATGTAACCTGAGTAATAAAGTTTCATATGTATGTACAAAGAACAATGGGTCATACATTACCTTACATCATCTAGCTTTAGTTATAATTTCATTTTTCAGGAGGTGTTTTTTCGGATTCATTCAAGTGTTTGTAGTACATTTATTATAGAGGTGTTTCGGTTAGGATACATTTTATTTAACTACAATTTTTTAAACGGTGTTTATGTTTTACTACGTTTTAACCACAATTTTAAATAACAGTTTAAAAACATTTTTCCTGCCATTCCAATAGACTTTTTTTTTTTTTTTTTTTTTTTTTATATATTATTTAAGGAAAATTTTTGACAATGACGGCATATAATAGCTATTTCATTTCTCTGATTCAGTAAATTTTTATTTTTATAAACTTAGTAATATATAGTTTCTCTTGTATACATAGAGACACGGGTCGTTTAATGATCTACAAATTCTAGCTCTTCTTATTAACTTCCATTTTACTGTTAGATTCTTTTTAGATGCTTTTTGAGAGAGATGTTTGATTTTTATATTTATTTATTCTAAATGAAGTTTGATGTTGGTTGAATTTTTTTGAATTCATGAACCTATGTACTTACAATGAGAAAAACATTATATCACTTTATATATATATATCAAAAAAAAAAAAAAAAAAAAAAAAAAATGTAACCTCATATACATAAATTAATACATAAAAGTTTAAAATTTGAGAAATGACTTAGATAGTTTTGTAGTTCAAATATTAATATTACTTAAATAATATCTAAATTAAAAGTTTAAAATTGTAATTTTATATACTTTGATAGGAAAAAAAATTTTTACTTACTATGAGAATATCCTTCTGTTATAATATAGTCTAAATTAAAACTAACAATGAAAAAAAAATTTTAAAATTTTAAAATTTTAAAATTGAAATTTCAATTGTAGTAAAATAAATGAATTCTAACATGTTATTTATACATACATATGAAACTTTATTAATTAGGTTACATATATTTGAAATAAATAAATTAATTAATTAATAAATAAATAAAGTTTACTAAATCTGGAAATGACTTAAGATAAGTGCATTAATATTACTTTCTAAATAATATTTAAATTTTAAAGAGAGAAAAGAAAAAAAAAAAAAAAAAAAAAATTTACATATACTTTGATATGGAAAAATAATCTTAAATATGAGTAAAAAAATAATATAGTCTATTAAAACTAAACAATGAAAATATTTTAAAATTTTAAAGTTGTATAATTTGTAATTAAATTGTAAATTGAATGAATTCTAACCAAATTTTTTTAAATAATACTTTAAAAGAATCCAAAATAACACCTATAGTAAAATAAATTAATATGAAATACCATAACATGTAAGCTTTTGAATGACCTATGTCCTCAGTACTTACATGTGAAATATTATAATAATAGGTTTATATATAAAAGAAAAGTTTACTGAATCAGTGAAATTAAAACCATTTCTGCTGTCATAGTCATATACAAAAAAAAAAAAAAAAAAAAAAATGTAACCTATATACATAAACTAATGTTAAAATAATCCTATCAGGTTATAATGGATTCTAATACATTTAACTGTTCTTAAAAAGAATATAGTAAAATAAAATTAAAAGGAAAATATTTCAAATCGTAGTTAAATAAAAAGTTTGTAAAAAAATAAAAGATGACGTTGAAAATTTTACAACGACATCCATTCAAACGACGTCAGGTTTCAAAAAATACATCCTGAACCAAAATGTTTATAACTGATACAATGATACTGTCATAAGGAAAATCTATGTTCAATTTGAGTAAATATTGTAACCATGGAAACGTTTTTAGCTGTGTATTTAAAACCCGGTTTTTAAAAGAAAAATCTATATGAAATAGAACGTAATTTATTTGCAAAATAAAATTAGTTTTAGCTTCTATTTTGAAACATTTAACTGTGTAGCAAAATAACTTGAATCTATACGTAAAAATAAAATATCATAGGTTTTATATCTTACTGTTCTTATATTTGTCTATAGGACAAAGTAAACATTGGTCTGGTTTATACTTGAATCTATAGCAAAACTTTAGTCTGGATTATAATTGAATCTACAAGGAAATATTAGTTGGATTTATACTAGAGGCTATAGATAAACTTTTGTGGGTTTATACTTCAGTCTCTCGTTGAATATTGGTTGTATTTATATTTGAATCTAGAACAGTGGTGACTCTATAGATATATAGAAATTGGGATAATATATACTTAAGTATATAGGCTAATATTTGTCTGGAATATACTTGAGACTATAATGAATATTGATTGGATTTATTCTTGATTCTATAGGTAAACATTGGTCGGTTTTATACTTGAGACTGTAGGTAAACATTTACTACTTGAAACAAGAGGAAAATATTGGTGGGATTTATACATTACCTCATATCACACGAGAATCTGACATTGTTTGAGTCTATAGGTAAAATTGGTCTGGTTTATACCAATCTATAGCTTGTTTCCTTAAACCTTTCCTAACCCAGTATGAATTTGGGGTTCATTACTTTGGGCCATAGAAATTGGGATAATATACTTAAGTATAAAGCTTGATTCTAATATTGATTGGAGTTATTCTTGTCCATGCATTTTATAAACTGTAGGTAAACTTAGGGCAAGAGGAAAATATTGTGTTTATACTTTCAATCACATGAATCTGACATTGTTTGAGGAAAATCAGCTTGTTTCCTTAAACCTTTTCTAACCAGTTTTTTTTTCATTACTTTGGGCCAGAGACAAAGCATTCTATATCAGTTTGTCCATATTTAAACTTTATCGTGCGGTAGATCAGTTTTTTTTTTTTCAAGCAGTATGGAACTCTGTTCTGACTATTTACCCATCCAAGGCTATGGTCGGGGAAGAAAATAGCTGGTGGGGAAGAAAATGATTCAAACCTTTTCCAAGGGTTTTAGCACGTAAGTGAATGTAATTGATTCGAATGGAATTCGAACTCGGCTCTCTGATTCCTCAATCCGAGCCGCTATCCATTTACTCCACCGTGCCTCCATTTTTTTTTTTTTTTACGCTATGTCTTTTCAGGCGATCTCATCGCTTTCTCATCACCTTTTCAGAGCCTCGCCACAGTTTGTCAGGCAGACTTTCAGGTTCTCTGCTCACTTTCAACACCTTTTTAACCACTACCAAAATACTTCCTGTTTTTATATAACCTCTTTCACGCACGTGTCGTACTCGCCTCGGTGTTCGATGCCTGGAGAAGACGACCGAACCCGATCGTTTAGAGGAAGTAAAAGTCGTGACAAGGTTTCCGTAGGTGAACCTGCGGAAGAATCATTATCGATGACCAGCCACCATTGTGCGCGCGGTTTATTCGCGCGTCGTCGTCGCTTTTTAAACAGAAATTATAAGATATATATATATATATATATATATACATTTTTTATGTTTATTCGTTCTTTTTATACATACACATATTTAAGTAAATGCTCAGTTTATAATAAACAGTATTAACGACATTTACCGGCCTGAATGTCCGAGAAATGTTCATAGAAAATATTCGCCCTCTGACAGGAATCGCACCTGTATCCTATACAAAATGTCATATAGCCTGACGTGCTTTTACCGATTAAGCCACAGAGGAGCGTTACGGTTAGCAAGGTCGATTTTACTGTTTTTAAACTACAATTCTCCATGATTTTCTCTCATACATTCATATCTGCTCGATGTATATCGGAGGACAAATATTTTCTATGACAATCCTCATCTTTGTCGCCATATTTATTACAACGTTTCGGCCGTTGTGTGCTCCGGCCTTCTTCAGGTGGTTGGAATGTCGAAATGAACTCTTTATTTCGCTCACTGGGGTAGACTGTTCGAGCTCTACGTGACATGTTTAATGGATGTCAAGTTATGAGTTATGAAGAATGCCTGAGCGTACAACGGCCGAAACGTTGTAATAAATATGGCGTTTACATTTATCTATGTAAACTGTGTGAGCGTTTATTTTTTTGTTTGGAGAATGTCATGATGCCATTTCTGGGCTTGGGTCACTGGTTGGGACCCGGCTGGAAATCGGTATTCAACCCTTCGTAAGTTGCGAACTGTACTTCTGAGAATTTTTTTTTTTTTATAGTTTCCTTAAAACATAGACTCGTTCAATTCAAGGGGATCCCCTCAATGATTCTAGCAGAACCTTTTTCCAGTCAAACACAGGGCCCCAATCAGAACTGGAATTATTGATGTCTTCATGTGACACATTTTTTAATTATCATTATTATTATTATTATTATTATTATTATTTATGTATGTGATGTTTCCTGCTTTGTATCCTGTAGTTTGGGGTCCAAACTATGGTCCTTAGGCTCTATAGGAGAATTGCTATTTAATTGATAGCACTTTTCTTAGTATATGGGATCTTTCTAGTAGTGCGATCTTCTGAGCAACCTGGGACACTGTTAGTAAAATTGTCCATTCTTTTTCTCGCTAGGCTCAGTGCTTCGATTACTATTGGTACATTGTCAGTCCTCATTCCCCACATCCTGTTAATTTCGATCTCCAGGTCTTTGTATTTGGACAATTCCTCGATAATTTTCATTATTATTACTATCAGTATTTGTGTATTTAATGTATTCTGATTTATATCCTGTAGACCCGTGTCCAAACTATGGTCTTTAGGCCCTATAGGGGAATTATCATTTGATTGATAGCACTTTACTTAGTATCTTAGTAGAGCGATCTTCTGGGCAACCTGTATGCTGATGTAATTTAAGACACTCTTAGTAAAATTGTCCATTCTTTTTCTCGCGAGGCCCAGAGTATTTTATAATATAATTGTATAATATTGGTAGAGTCTCAGTCTTCATTCCCCGCACCCTGTTAATCTCGATCTCCAGGTCATTGCATTTCTCGATAATTTTATGGAGCTGTTTCTCTCAGATGGTACGGCTATGTCAATAAGCATACACTTCCTGAATTTCTTATCTTTTTTGATAATATCAGGTCTGTTGACTTACTTAAATTGTTGTCAGTTTAAATTGGTATGTCCCAGAGGATAGTTACATCGTTATTTTGGGTAACTGTTTCTGGTTGGTGCTCATATCATCTCTCAGTGGTTTCGATTTTGTGCTTCTTGCATATCTTCTAATGTACATATTTCGCTACTTGTTGTCTGTGGGTACTGTATATTCATTTTTTGTCAGTTCCAGACATCCAGAGTTAATATGGTCGACAGTTTCATCATCATTATTATTACTATTATTATTATTATTATTATTGTTGTTGTTACTTTATTTTTCTCTTTTTGCTTATGTTTGAAGGAGAGGAGAAAAAGAGAGAGTGAAATAGTGATATATTTTCTCACGCTTACTCTCTTTTTCTTCACTTCTTTCCTTCTAATTTTCTTTCATTTTATCTTTCTTTTTTATGCATTTCTTCGCCTTCCTTTTTCTACTCCTCTTCTTTATCTCTCTCTCTATCTATCTACCTCTTCTTCACCCTCTTCTTTTTCTGTCTTCTTTTTTTAGACCTTCCTCTCTTTTTCCCTGTTCTTTACTTCTTGTCTTCTTCTTCTTCTTAATCCCTCTCTTTTTTCTGTTTTCTTTATTTCCTTCTTCTTCTTCTTCTTCTTCTTCTTCTCTCTTTCTTAATCCCTCTCCTTTTTCTGTCTCTGTTTTCTTTATTTTCTTCTTCTTCTTCTTCTTCTTCTTCTTCTTCTTCTTCTTCTTCTTAATCCCTCTCTTTTTTCTGTTTTCTTTATTTTTTCTTCTTTTTCTTCTTCTTCTTCTTCTTCTTAATCCCTCTCTTTTTTCTGTCTCTGTTTTCATTATTTCTTCTTCTTCTTCTTCTTCTTCTCTCTCTCTCTCTCTTTCTCTCTTCTTCTCTTGTTTCTTTTTCACTTTTTCTTCCTCTTCATCTTTTCCTTTACCTTTTAATTTCTATACTCAAGCTTAACATATTTTTTCTTTCTGTTTTTTTTTGTTGACTTTTTCACCCCCCTCCCATCATGCTTCATCATTTCTTCCCCAACATTTTATATCCTACCCCTCCAAACCCTACCACCCCACCCACCATTAAATTCCATCCAGTAAATTTACAGCCCCTTTTCTTTTCGTGCTGCCCAAATCTAGACAGGTGCGCTGATAGTCAGAGGGTTCAGCCGGTGCGCCCAGTGACCAATGATCTGTTCAGTCTACCCGTCAATAACACCCGGTCTCGTCCTATCCACCCCGTTAAGCACACACAATAACGAACGCTCACATACACATACACATATGTCAACCGCCGAAGGAATGATTTGTCGACACTCTCCCCCACCCCAACTATCTCCACCATCCCCAAATCAGCCCAAAAAACAATAAATATTTTCATAAAATAAAATAATTTATAAAAATGGTGTGTCTCTACGTATGTATGTATCTAAGTGCGTATCCATTTACATGTACATAAAGATATATATATATATATATATATATATATATATATATATATATAGATGCATAAATAACTCAATATCAGTTTACAAATAAGTGTAAATATAGATGCACATATAAGTGTATATAAAGGTATCTATCTCTCTCTCTGATATATATATATATATATATATATATATATATATATATATATATAATTTAGGTCTGATGAAATGGATCGTGATTACGATTGCAATGTAATAAATTTTAACCATAGAATATTACTGTTTGAACCTTTTATATATATATATATATATATATATATATATATATATATATATATATATTATGAGATGATGTTATGTACACTATTTACATTATTCGGACTATTGTCCTCATCTTTGTTGCCATATTTATCACAACGTTTCGTCCGTTGTACGCTCCGGCCTTCTTCAAGTGATTGGAATGTCGAATTGAACTCTTTATTTCGCTCGCTGGGGGTAGACTGTCCAAGTTCCATGTGACAGTGTTTACCTGGTTAAGCCAGTGGAGAACTTAGAGAGGGGAATTAACAGGAGATAACGGATAATTGACATCCATGACACGTGGAGCTAGAACAGTCTACCCCAACGTGCGAAATAATGGATTCAGTGTATTGGGGAAAAATTATGACAATGGATAAAATTTGCTTTGTCGTTCTGTCCTTTTGTTATGTTGGTAGGACTGCGCCTGCGCACCTCAGGGCATGCTGGGAATTTCAGCATTTTTTTTTTTTTTTTTTTTTTTTGCAGCCGACTTCATTTAGAGTGTTTTTCTTTTTCTTTCCATCATTTTCGTAAGTTGGTATTCCACACTGCGATATTAGAAGATCTGCCAGGAATGGTGAAATGTTGTATGAACAAGGGCGAAAGTTTACTGTAGATGACCTTGCGACTAATGCACTCGCTAGACATTTTCATCGTTCTGAATTATTTTCTGCTTTCATCATGGTAGCATTTTTTATGCCAAATTTGTGGTCAGTCTCGTTATGTTGGGCAACCAATGCATTTGATGCATTATCTTGTAAAATGTTCCTTTTGTGTTCACATAATTCCATGAAGTTTCTCCTATGTATTTTTTGTGACAATTATTACAGGCAATGAAGTAAACATCTCCTTCGGATGTTAGCTTATTTATTTTATTTAGAGTCTTTTTGTTTATTTTTTATTTTTCTTTATTTATTTTATGTACAGTCTTTTAGTTTTTGTTCCCATCACTTTTGTCCGTAGGTATTCCACACTGTGATATTAGAAGATTTACCAAGAATGATGAAATGTTGTAAGAGCCAGGGTAGCAAATTTACTGTAGATGACGTTGCGATTAAGGCACTCTCTAGACATTTACGTCGTAGTGAATTATTTCTCCTTTGATCAGAGTAGCATTTTTATGTCAAAGTTGTTTTATATAAAAACGTACTGCTGGTATTTTTTACTATAAATATTTATTTTTATACTTTCATAGTGTTTTGTTTTTGATTAGAGGTTCACTATTTGCCCATAGCTGGGACCCTAACAGGTGCTACCAACCAGTCTCAGGATGGACCTGGGAACAACATCAATTAAGTGACTATTCTACGTTCCTCAAAACCTTCGATCTCCCGATCAGAGGCCTTGCTGCCGGATGTATTTTATAGTGCATTATGGCGTCCCAAACAATCTATTTCCAGTCCAAACAACAAACTACATGGTTTACCCTTCAAATTAATCCCCCTTGGAGTCTAATGCACTTTTCTATCCATCTCTACCACGCTTCTATATACTTCTTGGATACCCCTCAGCTCCGTCTTTACGACCCTCTTGATGACTTCCATGCCTTCAAAAAACTTTGATAATTCCTTTGAGCTTAAAAAAATATCACATGGAGCAAGATCATGTGAATAGGGAGGGTGTTCCAATATGGCGATATTCTTTTCAAGCAGGAACTTTCGGATTCTCAGGCGGTTGTGAGCAGGTACATTTTCATGGTGAAGTAGTCACGATTTTTCCTGCCACAACTCTCGTCTCTTCTCGCGCACTAAGCGAAGCAAACATCGCAAGACCTATTTGTAGACTTACTGACTGATCGTCTGGTCCTGTGGTAAGAACTCACTGTAGATAATGCCCATAGCCGTTTTCAGACAGACCTCGTATGTAAGTCTATATACGATTTGATTGATATGTTTGTTTAAAAGCACATCAACTCCTTATGGGTCATTTAGTGCAGATTTTTTTTTAGCTTTGAAGTAATAAAAATATGATGTATGTTATTCTGCTTTCGCAACTGAATACATGGTATATAATACTTAGCTTTAGTGCATATACATGTTTGATATGGGTGTTTTATATTAACATATTGTTGAAATTATATTTTGGAATACAGTTTGATTTCTTTACGAAATTGTAGGATATTATTAGGTTGGTGCAAAAATAATGTCGTTTTTTCACGTTAAGTTGAACGTCAAAAACGACATTACTTTTGCACCAACCTAATATATGGATTAATGTCATGAAAGAGTTCTTTCATGTTGGCTGGTTGATTTTGTTTAGCAGCATATTACCGTCTACCGTTATTTAATGGTTAAATTTTTGAACGCTTACTGATCATTTTATCTAAAAATATATTGTTGGTCACGCTATAAAAAATGTATTGTTGGTCATTTTACTATAAAATATATTGTTGGTCATTTTACTATAAAATGTATTGTTGGTTTTTTACTATTGGTTATTTTTACTAAAAATGTATTGTTGGTCATTTTACTTTTTGTTGGTCATTTTATAAAAAAATATATTGTTGGTCATTTTACTATAAAATGTATTGTTGGTCATTTTACTATAAAATGTATTGTTGGTCATTTTACTATAAAAATGTATTGTTGGTCATTTTATTATAAAATGTATTTTTGGTCATTTTACTATAAAAATATATTGCTGTTCATTTTATTATAAAATGTATTCTTGGTCATTTTACTATAAAATATATTGTTGGTTATTTTACTATAAAAATGTATTGTTTATCATTTTAATATAGAAATTTGGTGGGGCCATTTTACTATAAATATGTATTGTTAGTCATTTTAATATAAAAATGTATTTTTATACTTTCATAGTGTTTTATGTTTTTGGTGGGTCACCATTTCCTATAGCTGGGATCCAAACAGGTGTTGCCACCCTGCATCAGAGTTGACCTGATAACTACTGCAATTAAGAGGTAGATCCACGCTCCCCCAAAACTTCCAAACTCCCAATCAGATGTCTTGCTGTTAAATGTAGTTTATCATCATACAAAGGACTAAGTGTATTTATAACTGTATATACATCCTTTTGCAAATTAATTGAAACAACCGCTATAGTTTCCTTTCTTTCACCATACGGTTTATTTTAGACTCACTGGAGTGACAGGATTTAATCGATTTCTATTTTTTCCTCAGATTAGGTCATTTTCAGTGGTGTGCAGTAATATGAATCTATTTTTAGGGTGTATGATGGAATCTGTTTGGCCTTGAAAAATATTGCGTCACCCGTGATTGCATGATTTTTATCACGCCCAGACACTATTGTTTCGACTGTCGATTAGTTGTCCTACGTCATTGAAGCGTACGAAAATTTGTAATGCTGCATGAACATACTGACATGCCTTACTAGTGAGCAAATCAAAGTACTATCGACTGGCCCGGAAACTCTCCTGATTTAGATCCAATTAAAAATCTGTGGTGAATCTACAAAGAACGACTTTGTGGAATGGACATACGAAGTACTAACAAGTGCACTGGGTCATGTTTCATGGGAAAAATACGAAAAAAATGTAAATAATAACGGAATTATTTGTTTCGTTTCAGTTAATTTGCACAAGGGTGTAGGTATATATATAGACTATTTTCATTCGCTCTGTTCGTTTTCAACCAGAAATTTTGCATTTTTGGCGTTCTCCATCAAGTCTTATGACCTATGGCAGAGAGTATCTTTCGTAGAATATTGGCAGTGCCAAGCAACGCGGACTTCTGAAGCGATAATGTACTACACGTTATTCTCACCTTCTGGTAAATTCAGTCCGGAAGTCGATGTACTTCTTAAACTTTTTAATTTCTTTGATTTTGATATTATGTTCACCAGAGACCAGGGAGAGACACGCCTATGGGTGTTTTTATTTTTATTTTTTTATTTTTTACTTTGTCAATGACAGTGGCGTCTGGTTTGATTTCTCCCGACATAGGCACCCTATATATGTTCCACTTGAGGTCTGGGTTGAGTCCCAATAGTCGTTCAAAGCAAATACAATCATCCATCATGACTGGAAAAAAATTCAGAACGTGTTCGGTGACAATAAAACGTTATTAGCTTTGTTTTCAAGGACAATGACGAAAGTAGATTTATTATATCGCTTGAACATTGTGTTGGAAGTGAAAAGACATTTTGGGGGATAAGGAAATACGAAAACCTCTATTTTTGCTGCGTGAACACGCCCGTTCCCTTGTCCTCTTCAGACTATGTATTGTTGCTTTTATTGTTGTTCTTGTCCATGTTGTTGTTGTTGTTGTTCTTCTTCTTCTTCTTCTTATTATTATTATTATTATTATTATTATTATTATCCTTGATTTCTGTTGTATACGCATTTGCATCCCGGTACTGCCCAGAGACCTAAGGTCAGAAATGGCATCATGACATTTTCCACTGAGCAATTTTGAAAAAAATCTTATTTTACATAGATAAAGCCCTTCGTAAGGTGTGGGCTGTACTTGTCAGAACAATTTTTTGTATCTCTTTAAGGCATGGACTTCCAGGAATCCCTTCAATTAGTCTACTGCAATCTTTTCCAACCAATCCTAGAGCTCCAACTATAACAGGGATTGTTGATGTTCCCATGTGCCACATTTTTGAGATTTCGATTTCAAGGTCCTTGTATTTTGACAGTTTTTTGAAGATCTTTAAAGATACATTGCAGTCAGCAGGGACTGCCATATCAATAACGAGGCATTCTTTTTATTTGCGGTCTTTAATAACGATGTCTGGGCGGTTGGCTTTGATTGTTCTGTCAGTGTGTATTGTGTAATCCCATAAAATAATAATAATAATGATAATAATAATAATAATAATTGGGCTACACTTTAAGGCATGAGCTACACTTTAAGGCATAAGCTACACTTTAAGGCATGGGCTACACTTTAAGGCATGAGCTACACATTAAGGCATGGGCTACCCTTTAAGGCATGGGCTACACTTTAAGGCATGAGCTACCCATTAAGGCATGGGCTACCCTTTAAGGCATGGGCTACACTTTAAGGCAGGAGCTACACTTTAAGGCATGGGCTGCCCTTTAAGGCATGAGCTACCCATTAAGGTATAAGCTAAACTTTAAGGCATGAGCTACCCATTAAGGCATAAGCTACACTTTAAGGCATGGGCTACCCTTTAAGGCATGGGCTACCCATTAAGGCATGAGCTACACTTTAAGCCATGAGCTACACTTTAAGACATGGGCTACCCTTTAAGGCATGAGCTACACTTTAAGGCAAAGATTCCTTCAAGGAATCTCTCGGAATATTTCCCAATCAAAACGAGGGCTCCAAATAAAACTGGATTATTGATGTCCTCTTGCGTAGCAATACATCTACAGGTATGGCTGAAAACAATGATGCTAACTTATTCTGAATCTTCGTGATTTGGCAGAAGAAAAATTTGCATTTTCTTCTGACCCCTTTGTGACAAGCATTTATAAATATCATTTTCCTTACACGCACTTACAATTTTCAGTTAAATTTAAAACATTTCCACTCAGGGTGAGATTTTAATTTTTCCTTCCCCACTCCTCTTCATCCCCCATCTTTTTAGCCATCTCTTTTTCGTCCTTCTAAATACTTTACTTCGCCACAACTCCTACCCCAACCCCGCGGCCCCGACCCCCGGAAAGAAGTCAAATTTGATCTCACGCAAAAAGCCAAGATCTAATGTAATCAGATTTAAGTCCGTAATGTTTTAACTAGTCGCACGCACAGAGGAGACACGCAGGTGAACCCTGACTGACACATTCAGTGCGCATGCTCAAATGGCATAATAATGTTATGAGGCTTTTATCAAGGTCTTCCAAATTTAAGCCGATTACCTGAAAAAGGATAATTTTCATCTTTCACCACGGAAGACTTTGCTCGTTTTGATGCATCATTCGAAATGACGCCCAGCAAATATATATATATATATATATATATATATATATATATGTATGTATGTATGTATGTATGTATAAAGAAAGAACAAAAAAAAGTTATTGAAAAGAAAGGTTCTAAGATATGGTTTGAAAGAAAGAAAGAAAGAAAGAAAGAAAGAAAGAAAGAAAGAAAGAAAGAACAAAGGCTAAAAAGAAAAAGAAAAGAGATTAGAATATTTGATAAGATAGAAAGGCTTCGAAGATATGGCTTGAAAGAAAGAAAGAAAGAAAGAAAGAAAGAAAGAAAGAAAGAAAGAAAGGCTAAAAAGAAAAAGAAAAGAGATTAGAATATTTGATAAGATAGAAAGGCTTCGAAGATATGGCTTGGAAGAAAGAAAGAAAGAAAGAATGAGAAAGAAATAAAAACAAAGATGTTATTGAAATATAGACTAAAGAAAAAGAGATTAGAATATTTGATAATATAGAAAGGCTTCGAAGATATGGCTAGAAAGAAAGAAAGAAAGAAAGAAAGAAAAAAAAGAGAAAGAAAGAAAGAAAGAAATAGAAGAGTAAAAGAAGAAACAAAAGAAAGAAAACAAAAAATCAAAGAGCGGGGAACAAGAAAGAAAGAAAGAAGGAAAGAAAGAAAAGAAAGAAAGAAAAACGAAGATGTTATTGAAATATAGACTAAAAGAAAAAGAAAGATTTGAATGTTTGATAAGATAGAAAGGTTTCGAAGAAAGAAAGAAAAAACGAAAGAAAGAAGGAAGTTATGAAAGATGATAAAAAAAGGAAAGACTATTAAAAACAATGAAAAGAAAGAGAGAATAAAAACACAGAAGCCGGTTAAAAGAAATAAAATTTTTAAATCGATCAAAAAAGAATATTTTTTTCAGAAATAAAAGAAATTAGTGAAATCTAAAGAACAAAAAAAAAATGTCTCTTTGCAAAAATTCTAAAATTCACCCCAAAACATGTCTTAACCCGAGTCAATATTCTGGTGATTTTTATTTTATTTATTGTTTGTCAACATTCCTTTCCCCCAGCTCGACAAATTGTGGCCTTCACCGCTTTATATGCTTTTACTCCTTCCTTCTTTCTCTTTTTTTATCCACTTTGTCTTTCCCATTCCATGGGTATGACGATAAACTACATCCGCGTCCTGGATAAGACGATAAACTACATCCGTGTCCTGGGTAAGACGATGAATTACATCCGTGTCCTGGGTAAGACGATAAACAATTACATCCGCGTCCCGAGTATGACGATAAGCTACATCCGCGTCCCGGGTATGACGATAAACTACATCCGCGTCCTGGGTAAGACGATAAACTACATCCGCGTCCCGGGTATGACGATAAACTTCATCCGCGACGGTATAAACTACATCCGCGTCCTGGGTAAGACGATAAACTTCATCCGCGTCCCAGGTATGACGATAAACCATCCGCGTCCCGGTATGACGATAAACACATCCGCGTCCCAGGGATGACGATAAACTACATCCGCGTCCTGGGTATGACGATAAACTACAACCTCGTCCTGGGTAAGACGATAAACTACATCCGAGAGCAAGGCCTTTTGTGCTGAAAGTGTGGGAAAATGATTCTACTCGCACATGATACGCACCCCTTTTCTGGTAATCAAACTCCATAAATTGTTTCTCTCCAATTTTATTACGACCAGAGTTTTCTACTCTTATAAAAATCGTTTTAAACATAGAATAATATTATTCTAATTTAGTTTTATGATAATTCTTATTTTATTTTACATTTGTAAATATTGGTAGGTCCATATGATTGTAATTGACATCCTTATGGGGTCGCAATCGCCGAATGTTAGTGTCAAATTGTCGTATGTTTGTGGTAAGTAGTCATTTCGCAACTGAAATCGACATGTGAAGCGCCAATTTTTTTAAGTTTTTTGTAGCTGTGCATGATACGAACCCATAATTTTACTTATTATTTTTAGAAAAAAATGCGTATTATACATGAGAAATTACAGTATGATGGCATTTTATTAAGATTAAAATATCAAAGAATCTAAAAAGCGGCTTCAGCTTTACTGATATTAAGTCAGATTAAGCCCAAAATGGCATATTGCAGAAGGTGCTCAATATAGACAAAAATATCTACCGACTTATTGACTTCCTGTATCATGATGAACTTTTTTTTCAGATCGAATGAATTTCTTTTTATTTAATATTCAATTTAAACCGTTTGTAATATGGTAACAATTCTAAATAGAAACTTTACTTGACTCGATCTGCTTTAAGGCTGAAAAATGTTTATTGTGAATAGATGGTTACAAACGGAAGGAGAGATGGGAGAGTTCTTCTTTTATTCAGTCAGTTATGTGCCATACGTGATACACGCTTAGGCGATCATGTATCTTTCGATACATGACTTTCGAGGCAGATTTTTTCCCGCAGTAGGTGGCCATTTCTTTCTGCGGTGGACCAGTTGCCATCCAAGACTATAGAACCCGGTCTGTCCTGCTATTTACCCATAGCTGTTGTGAGAAGAAGAGGATTCATATCTTTCCTAAGGGTATTAGCATGTCAATTAGTTATGTGCCACACGTGATACACGCTTAGGTGATCATGTATCTTTTGATACATGACTGACGAGGCAGATTATTTTTTTCCGCAGTAGGTTGCCATTTATTTCTGCGGTGGACCAGTTGCCACCCTGCTACTTACCCATGGGGGTGAAGAAGAGGATTCATACCTTTCCCAAGGGTTATAGCACGTAAGTGAATGTAATGGATTCGACTGGGATTCGAACTCGGTTCTCCGATTCCTCAATCCATCTATTAATCCACCGTGCCTCCTGCTTATTTTATTACTACACCGTTAATCCTCTTTGTAAGTCAATAAACGTTAATATTTATTAATTTTAAGCATTAATCTTGTTTGCAAGTCAATAAACATTTGCCTTTATTGTAATTTCAAGGATTAAGACAGTTTTAGGGGCACATCCTCCATTTTTTTTCTTTTACTGATTAGCTTTAGGTCATTAGCTTTCAAAGAAAACCAAAACTTCACAGAAGATATTTAAATTATTTTAAATGCTTTTTTTTTTGGGGGGGGTCTTTTTTAGGAAGTTCCTAGCGGTACCTAGAAATTTCTACTTTCCGCTATGAAGGCGAACTTAGTAGTATCCTAATCGCGATTTTGGTACCAAACATTTACCATTTATAGGAATACAAGTAAACGGAAGATAATCCAAAGTTCTTGGATATATTTCTGGTATTGTTCCATAAATAGTACCATCGCCTTTTGTTCCAATCCAGGTGTTTTTCAGCTTCTCTCAGGTGTACATTTTATTTAGTCATTTGTTAAAGTTGCTTTGAATAAAATTCTTCAAACGGCTTACAGCGGTAGCTTAAGATGTCTAGTTTACAGACTTCCATTTATGGCTCGGTGTGTAGTTTTGTGTCCAACATAGCATTTCTCTCTAAATTTTTCCTCGTTTCGCATTTTAAATAGAATAATTGTATTTTTGAAAAGGTATAACTTTTAATTAAAGGTACAAAATGAATTTATTTTATTTATTTGAAGCTAAAAAATCGTGTTTAAACAAGAAAAATAATTAAATTTGAATGGCCTAGTGAATAAAAGCGTAATTTGAAGTCATCCAGTAACTTGACACAGATAGTTGCGAGTTCAATACCTGGCTACAGGAGAGGTGAACAAAACCTCGGAGAGTTGATATATTAAAAGGCATTAACTGAGATAACCAAGAAAGGCGTGGAACGGGTACAGTCTGCTCCGGTGGGCGAAATAAAGGGTTCGATTAGATATTTCAAAGTATATCACCAGAATGAGGCCGGAACGTCGTTAATATGGCAATAAAGACGAAGACAACAGTCTGTAAATAGTAAATGTTTCGACATTATCAGCTGAAGATAATGTTTTTTATATGAATGCTATTTCTTTCGTGCTAATTTTTCTTCTTGTTTTAACCTGACTATTTTTAACATGCCTACTTTTCACATGTCTATTTTTAACATTCCTACTTTTCATATGTCTATTTTTAACATGCCTACTTTTCACATGTCTATTTTTAACATTCCTACTTTTCACATGTCTATTTTTAACGTGCCTATTTTTCATATGTCTATTTTTAACATGCCTACTTTTCATATGTCTATTTTAACATACTTTTCACATGTCTATTTTAACGTGCCTATTTTTCCTACTTTTTAACATATTACTTTTCATATGTCTATTTTAACATTCCTACTTTTCACATGTCTATTTTAACATGCCTACTTTTCATATGTCTATTTTAACGTCCTATTTTTAACATGCCTACTTTTCAATTGTCTATTTTAACATGCCTACTTTTCACTTTTCATATGTCTATTTTTAACATGCCTACTTTTCACATGTCTATTTTTAACGTGCCTATTTTTCATATGTCTATTTTTAACATGCCTACTTTTCATATGTCTATTTTTAACGTGCCTATTTTCTAATTTTAACATTTTTTTTCACATGTCTATTTTTGCCTAACATGCCTATTTTAACATTTCACATGTCTATTTTAACATGCCTACTTTTCACATGTCTATTTTAACATGCCTATTTTTTTAACATGCCTACTTTTTTTTAACATGTCTACTTTTTCACATGTCTATTTTTTAACATGCCTACTTTTCATATTTTTTTAACGCCTACTTTTCACATGCCTAATTTTAACATGAAAACCTTTTTTCACATGTCTATTTTTAACATGCCTACTTTTCACATGCCTATTTTTAACATGCCTACTTTTCACATGTCTATTTTTAACATGCCTACTTTTCACATGTCTATTTTTAACGTGCCTACTTTTCACATGTCTATTTTTAACGTGCCTACTTTTCACATGTCTATTTTTAACATGCCTACTTTTCACATATGTCTATTTTTTGCCTAACATGCCTACTTTTTCACATGCATGTCTATTTTAACATGTCTATTTTTTAACATGCCTACTTTTCACATGTCTATTTTAACATGCCTACTTTTCACATGTTAACGTGCTTTTCACATGTCTTTTTAACGTGCCTACTTTTTCACATGTCTATTTTTAACATGTCTATTTTCACATGTCTATTTTTTAACATGTCTAAAATAATTAATTATAATTTGTTTGACTGCGCAAATCAGGGCTGAAAACAGATGAGATTTCTTCAGTTTTGTGACCTGCACTTTCCAAATTTCATCTCAGAAATATAGACAGAGGTTTTTTGCTGCTCTATTTTTCTTTGTAAATCGAATTTGATGGCAATAAAGCCTCTAAGACACAAAGGGTTACTCGGTGTGAAAGGATTCGAAAAATAGACACATTACTAAGATGCAAGAACAATAGACGAGCAATCTGAAAGACAGTAGATAACGATTGGCATTGATTTTATTTCTTCGAAGATCAAAGTTAACTGGAAAGCATGGAACCGGAAGAGATGAAGTGCGAGAAAAGAAACTGTTAGCATAGAACTTTCGGATATATCTAGCTAATTCAACTGTAAACTGATGAGACCTACCTTCCAATCTAGTACTGAACTTAAATTCATAGTCTAGGTAGCATAGCGAAGAGCGATATTTATTCGTATGATAATACAAAGTGTGGCACAAGGCCAAAATGTGGAATGGGAAAAGGACGCTCTTCTTCTGTTTGAACGTTAAACTACTGCAACATTACTTATATCAAAACAACGCATTCTTAATTACCAGTCTTACAACATTCACCATAATACCTCAATGTCTCTATGAAAATCCTAACCAGTTCCCATATGTACAATTCATGTCTGGGGGGGGATAAAATAACAATTTTTAAATATCTAAACTCCAATAGCGAAGAGCCGAGTTCGAATTCCTGTCAGGTTCGTTACATTCCTTTATGGGTAAATACCCATGGGAAACGTATAAATTTATCCCTTCCCTTAGCTATGGATTAAATAACAGAAGTTGTATATTGAAAAATCATTGTTAAAAAATGTTAATGCAATATTCACTTGACAAAAAATATTTTTATAATCCAAAACCTGTTTCGATATTAGGGTGAAAGCAATTATCCAAAGTAAATTTCTTGAAAAACAGAAATTTCAAATCAGTTACATATCACCCAAATAGTTCAAATATACACATCAAAATCATGTCTAGATATGCAGGATTCCAGATATGAGGCACTCCGGGTATGAGGGATTTCGGATATGAGGGATTCCGGATATGAGGGATTCCGGATATGAGGGATTCCGGATATGAGGGATTCCGGGTATGAGGGATTCCGGGTATGAGGGATTCTACTGTATTAAGAAACAGGAAAATATTGTTAGAAACAAAGTGTGCTGAACTACTATGTAATATCAGTCCTTATATATGCAATATCAATCCTTATATATATAATATCAGTCCTTATATATGCAATATCAATCCTTATATATGTAATATCAGTCCTTATATATGCAATATCAATCCTTATATATATAGTATCAGTCTTTATATATGCAATATCAATCCTTATATATATAATATCAGTGCTTATGTATGCAATATCAATCCTTATATATATAATATCAGTCCTTATGTATGCAATATCAATCCTTATATATGTAATATCAATCCTGATATATGCAGTATCAATTCTTATATATGCAATATCAATCCTTGTATATGTAATAACAATCCTTATATATGGCTGGTCAATACCACCAGAGATGAAATAGAATCTTGAGGCAACAGAAATGTGGTTCTACAGAAGGATGCTGAGAATACCATGAATTTTGGCTTTCCTTCCATAAAACTGACAACCTTTTCAAGAGCTTTTTCAATTTCAGTTCAGGTTTCATCACAGTCATGCACATCATCGCTGTCTTGTTGCAGATGTGGTCTCGTTGTCATCCTTTCCTTTTATTCCCATCATCCTTTGCACCAATACAAGCCATTAGGGGGAAATAAGTATAAGCAATTATCCAATGTAAATTTCTTGAAAAACAGAAATTAACAATCAGTTGCATATTACCCAAATAGTTCACATCAAAATCATATCCGGATATGCGGGAGGCCACTACGAGATGAAAACCTCTATTCTTACTTTATGTACCGTGTCCCCTCAGGATGTAACCGATCATGGCTCTCTACAATTTCCTCTCCTTTATAGCTCTTAATAAATTTTGTCTTTTCGTTATTTCTCTTCAATCCTGTTCCACCGTGCATTTATTAAGCTCATCAAGTATGTGATGCTCTGTTTTCCATTGTCTCTCTTGCCCTCTGTCTGTCCTAAGAGTATCAGATTTTACGAGCCCGCTTTCCTCGTTATGTGAACACCACCGAGACCCGGTTACGGAGATAGGGCCTGTACCAATTTTATGTGACTTTACAATACATATAAACAGAACAATCAGAGTTAATCACCCTGACATTGGGAATCTAAACCTCAAAGACCATATGTGCCTCCTTATTAACATGACAGTCCCCGCTGATTGTAATGTGTCTTTGAAGATCTTTCAAAATACAAGGACTTAGAAATCGAAATCTGAAAAATGCGGCACATTAAGACATCAACAATTCCAGTTGGAGTTGGAGCTAAGATTCCAATAGACTCAAGGAGGAATCCTTGGTAGCTCATGTCATGACTTAAGCAAAGACAAAAATTGTTCTCATAATTACAGCCCACACCTTACAAATGGCTTCATGTATGGAAAATATGCGCCTTTTTTTTTTGTTTTTTTTTTGTTTTTTTTAAAACTGCTCAGTGGAAAAGGTAATGATGCCATTTCTGACCTTATGTCTCTGGTCGGGACACGGAAAGAAATGAATATACACCAGAAACCAAAGGAAATAATAATAATAATAATATTTTTTATCAAAACTGCTCAGTGGAAAATGTCATGATGGCATTTCTGACCTTAGGTCTCTGGTTGGGACCCTGAAAGAAATGAATATACACCACAAATCAAAAATAATAATAATAATAATAATAAATAATAATTTTTTTCAAAACTGCTCAGTGGAAAATGTCATGATGGCATTTCTGACCTTAGGTCTCTGGTTGGGACCCTGAAAGTAATGAATATACACCAAAAATCAAAGGAAATAATAATAATAATAATAATAATAATAATAATAATAATAATAATAATAATAATGACAGAGTGGGCCAATATCTGCACTAGAAAATCTGAAACTTCTACGGGAAGAAAACCGAAAGAAACTGGTATGAACACTACCCAGACCCGGTTACGGAGATAGGACCTGTTACAATTCTATGGGAATACACAATACACACTGACAGAACAATCAAAGCCAACCGCCCAGAAACAAAAACGGTGCCTCCTTATTGATATTGCAGTCCATGCTGACTGCAATGTATCTTTGAAGATATTCAAAAAGCTGTCAAAATACAAGGACCTTGAAATAGAAATCTCGAAAATGTGGCATATGGGAACATCAACAATCCCTGTTGTAGTTGGAGCCCTAGGACTGGTTGGAAAAGATTGCAGTAGACTAATTAGGGGATTCCCTGAAGTCCATGCCTCAAGGAGATACAAAAAATTGTTCTGACAAGTACAGCCCACACCTTACGAAGGGCTTTATCTATGTATTTTTTTTTTTTTTTGTCAGTGGAAAGTGTCATGATGCCATTTCTAACCTTAGGTCCCTGGGCGGGACTCGGAAAGAAATGTGTAAACGCCAGAAATCAAAGAAAATAATAATAATAATAATAATAATAGACAACTGAGAATGGCCAGAAGTTACTTGACCGAAACGTTGTGTCAATAATAATCAAGACCATTCTTCTTCTATATACCGTGTCCGGTGGGCGATCATGGCTCTCCGCAACTTCCCTTTGATGCTCTTAGCAATATTTGTCACCCCCATCTCCCCGAGACAAGTCCTCCTCTCTAAGAATAAAATAGGAAATAATTAGACGATTTTAAGACAGTTATAAAGACATTTTTCATTTCTAATTTTTCTGCTTATTATTATCTCCATGTATGTCTGTTATTATTATTATTATTTACGCCATTGCTCACCAAATACAAGGCCCAAGAGTCATTCAATGTAGAGAGATACTGAATGATGCTCTGATAAAGGTTGAAGGAGGTAAGAATCGTAGATTACGAGGATATGTAGGATAGACAACGGTTTACGCTTTATAAAGACATTTTTCATTTCTTATTTTTCTGCTTATTATTATCGCCATGTATATCTGTTATCATTATTATTATTATTATTATTATTATTATTATTTCCTTTCTGGCGTTTACACATTTCTTTCCAGGTCCCGCCCAGGGACCTAAGGCTAGAAATGGCGTCATGACACTTTCCACTGTCAAAAAAAAAAAATTACATAGATAAAGCCCTTCGTAAAGTGTGGGCTGTATTTTTTGTATCTCTTTGAGGCATGGACTTCCAGGAATCCCTTCATCATCATCATTATTATTATTATTATTATTATTATTTACGCCATTGTTCACCAAATACGAGGCCCAAGAGACACTCAATGTAGAGAGATACTGAATGATCCTCTGTTATGGGCATAAAAGTTGGGGGAGGTAAGAACTGTAGATTATGGGGATATGTAGGATAGACAACGGTTTACACTGGACATCAGGAAGTTAAGATAGCAATCGCCGGTGAAGCAGCCTCTCGTGAGTCTATTCTACAAATCAGCGGATCTTGGGAAGAAGTTCTCCAAATGAAACATCCACCTTACCAATAATTCGCCCCTGTGTATATGGCATAAGGTCTGAACAGGTAGAACTACGGAATCTAGCTCGTCAGAACATTTTCAGTGGAAACAGCAATAGAGTAGCGATATGCTTGCGACTTTGCGTCTGTGGGGAAAGTGGTTGTAGGGTGGAAAGTAATTCGTTGTGTACAAGGCCATGTGGGATCTGTCAAGGCTGAAAAAGGAGAATTAGGCAGCTCCCAAATTTTCATTTATGATATTGTTCTTGTGGATAATGTTGTTGTTATCATTATGTCCGATAGATGATCATGGCTCTCCGCAACTTCCCTTTGATGCTCTCAGCGATATTTGTCACTGTTGAAACTTGACTAATGCATGGAATAATAATGCAACACAAAATGTACTTAGAACAAAATGTATTGAAACAAGAAAGTGTACACAATATTTACATATAGTCTTTTGTATATTCCTGTGAAGACCGTTCCTGGAGAATGTGTTGACTTCGTCGCAGTCGGGCAGAGTCTCTGGATTGAATCTCTTGATTCCTTCCTCTCTTCCCGGTACCAACCATATTTATATGGTCGGTACTCCACTATGCAAATTAGGTGGATCCTACCACAAAAGTCACCCAGACTCCCTGATATAGGTCTTGTTATCACTATATGAGAAATATGTTTTATATTGTAGACTGATTATCGATAGAATATTACTAACCACACCCCGTCACCGTCAAACGTTTTATCCGGGTGTTATCTATTAACGGGTGGGGGCTTCGTTGTTCGTTTTGAGCACGCATCAGTGGTATAATTGGTTGTAATACCATCCGAATGTGCATTCAGTACGAATTGTTCCCTATTTTTTCTGCCTTTTTTTATAATTTTTTTTTTTTTTTTAGAGAGAGAAACGGATTAAAGTTATTCATTTCATTTTTTTGTGAGGGGTGCGGTGGAGCGGATGCAATTAAGATGGAATTCCATTTTATTTGTCTGCACGGAATGTGCGTTTTTAAAATTTAAATAAACGCCCCCCTTCACACACTCTCTCTCTCTCTCACACACACACACACACACGCGCGCACACACACACTATCTCTGTTTTCTCCTCTCTTATCCCATTTTCGATATTTCTCCTTCTTTCAAATTTCCATCACAGACCGAGCGTTTCTCCGTAGAGTAATGATCAGTAAATAAACCATTCCTATAGCAGTGAGTGTGATCCTCACTAGGTGCAACACACGTGTATCATTAAGCTTATGATATTCTATCAGTAAGCAATGTTTACATCAACTCTCTCTCTCACTTACATTCATAACTGCTCATGGCGTATCAAATGTAAACAAATGACGTCATATATTAAGAAATGGAAGATTCCGCTCATGGAAGATTGAAGTTTATAAGCAGTAAATTCAACCTTGCCAACCGAACGATCCTTTGTGGCCCAGCGGTCAAGGCACGTCAGCGTAAATGACGGTTCCGTATAGGATGCAGATCCTGTCAAAGGCGAATATTTTCTATGAAAATTTCTCGGACATTCAGGCCGGTAAATGTTATTTAATACTGTTTATTATAAACAGAGCATTTACTTAAATACTTGTATCTATAAAAAAAGAACGTTAAACATAAAAATGTCTTTAATAAATAAATTGTCGGACTTTGTCCATTTCTTAATATATAGATAGATAGATATATGTAACATATTATATATATATTATTATTATTTATATATGATATGCGCGGTACTTATTAAAAAGCGCTCAATATCAAAGATAGAGCTAACATATTTGGTTGGATAGATGTGAGTTTGTGACGCTGGGTTTCACGCTTTTGGAATAACCCCAATATACGCAACCTACATGAATCCAAAATTTTTAAAAATTAATCAGTTTGTCTGACGATCGCAAAAGCGGGAAACCCAGGGTCACAAACTCACATCAACCAAGCCAAATGAAATGGACAAAGTCCGACAATTATTTTAAGACATTTTTATGTTTATACATTCTTTTTATAGATACAAATATTTAAGTAAATGCTGTTTATAATAAACAGTATGAACAACATAAAAATGTCTTAAAATAATTGTCGGACTTTGTCCATTTCATAATGTGTGACGTCATTTGTTTACATTTGGATACGCTTTGAGCAGATATGAATGTACGTGAGAAAATCATGGAAAATTGTAGTTTAAAAACAGTAAAATCGACCTTGCTAACCGAAACGCTTCTCTGTGGCGAAATTGGTAATAGCACTTTAGGCTATATGACGGTTCCGTATATAATACAGGTTCGATTCCTGTCGGAGGACGCATATTTTCTATGACAATTTCTCGGACATTCAGGCCGGTAAATGTTGTTAATTCTGTTTATTATAAACAGAGCATTTACTTAAATATTTGTATCCATAAAAAAGAATGTATAAACATAAAAAGTCTTAAATTATATATATATATATATATATATATAGAGAGAGAGAGAGAGAGAGAGAGAAGAAATGAGAGATAGCATCTCCGAAATATCATGGATAGTAACGATCCCCCCATGTATCTCCTACGTTATTTTCCTATCTCTCCCTCTATCTCTCTCTCTCTCTCTCTCTCTCTTTCTGACAGTCTTTCTCTCTGTTTCTGTTTTCTCTATCTTAATTTCTCTCTCTCCCTCCGTACCATTAAATATAATAATCTCTCTCTCTCTCTCTATCTATATATATCTATATATATATATATATATATATATATATATATTATCATATTTAATTATATATATATATATATATATATATATATATATGATCATAATCTTTTTTGTAACAATTGAGGAGCAGTCTGCAAAATTTCGACATGAGACGCACATAAGTCATGAACACATTTACGTCCACACGCAAAAATCTACCGCGCTGACAAACTACAAATCAATCCCCTTCTTTCCCTCTCTCTGCGAACTAAGATCAAAGCAAAAGAAGTAATGGAAAGTAGCGATGATAGACAAGTGCATAGAAAGAAATAATGACAGAAAGAAAGAGAAAGAGAGGGATTTAGAAAGGGACAGAGAGAGGAGATAAACAGATGTCAGACAAAACTTGGTCGAGGTTTATATCTTATTTCAGATTGAATTAAACTTCACATTGAGTTACTTTTCTTCAAGGTGTCTTGGATTGTGGGATCGACTATCGCTAGCGATGATAATTTCTCAGCAAATTTCACTCTCAAGAACACCCAAGTTGTGTCACAGAAGCGCGCGTACAAAAGCTATGCCTGGGTGCGTACGCACACACCTACAGATATATATCCCGAGGTGTTTATAAATTCTACACTGTTCAATAAATTAGCGTTAACAACGAATTATATTAAATTACAAAACTGTACTTGGTTTACAAGAAAATTAATTACAATATAAGACGTTACTTATAAATAATACATTCCTTCTTCCCGCCAATTTTGACGGCACGGGCACACTAATATATATATATATATATATATATATATATATATATATATATATATATATATATATATATGAAGAAATATACTCTTAAGGTGT